>OVBX01000503.1:0-39717 GCA_900406325.1 Erucastrum elatum
TAGGGTTAAATAGGGTTAGGGATAAAATAGGGTTGGGTTTATATTTTATAGGGCTGGGTTGAGCTGGATAACCCTTTATAACATCCCTATCCGGAAGTAAAGTATCCGTAGGGAAATCGAAACTCTGCCACAAGTACCCTTCTGGATCGTTATTGTTGGAGTGTCTGAGCACGAAGTTACCGTTATCGAGAAGCTCTGCCACCAGTGGAGATCTAACGGTGCCAACGGTTAGGTTCGTTGACCAAACAGGTGTGTCGGAGTGATCGAAAATGACGAGGTTATTGTCCGATATTTTGAGAGATCCGTTGGGATGAGAGAGAGGGTTGTCTCTGTTGGCAACCCACACGTAGTTTCTGGTAGGGATTTTCTTGTACCATATCCCGAGATACCAACGAGAACTTGATCCTGGAGTGAAGAAACCGAGCTCGAAGGTTTCGTTATGAGATACGATGGTTTTGTTGCTTGAGATAGTGAGAGATTCTGTAGCTGACAGTGTTTTGTAAGAGACGGCAAAAGCTGGAAATAAAATGAAGACTAAGATGACGAAGACGAAAGTGTAAGGATGGTGGTAGTTTGGTACACTTCTCATCTTTTTCTTGTTCTGTTACTCTCTACGCCATTGTCTTGAGTTATGAGAAAATTTATACACAGATATGGTTGGAGGTGTAATGTGTTCAATGTGTGAAGGATACTTCCACGACTTTTCTCTACAGTATTTTTTCTCGGTCTTCTTGTTTGTATTTGAAATTATCGAAGATCCGTTGAATATAGAGTTGACCCAGCAAATATTATCATTCTTCCCTAGCTTTCAATTTACTCTCAATAAATGTATACCAACCAAACAAATCCAACTGCAATTTGGGATAATGGTAAAACAAACTCTCAAGTTAGACGTTTTGATTAAAAAAATTTATGGACTATGTCACTAGCCAAATAGTACTTGACTTAACCTTACGGGTCTTCTTCTTGTATCCTTCCTGCCTGCTTTTCAAGGTTCTCTAATTAAATCTGCCTAGTTTGTGTCTGATTTCAAACAGTGACCTTCTTCCTCCTATATCTTGTCATCTTCTTGATCTATTTATGAAAGTACACATTGCATCGACATTCGACAAGAACAAAGTGGAGATATTGGGCCGCAACGAAATAAACTTTACACAATTACAATATTTCAAGATGAAAGGGCAGGTCAGAGTACAAATCCCACTTGTCAAGAACGGTCGTTTTCTTCCTTTGTAAGTGATAAAGCAAGGATCGTAAATAAGAAAGACATACCAGCTGGAGAGTGCTGTGAAATGGTACTATGTAACAAATCTGATTTTTTTTCATTGGAGCATAGCTAGGTGGCCTAGATTATTGACAAGTGTAAATGGATGCTTATGTTAAGGACTTATGCCATGAACGTTCTCTGATAAGAACTCAACCACTTTTTCGCTCTAAAGTAACCAAGTACAAGCCCAAAGGTAACGACTTGAGACTTCAAATCTTGAATCCATACACTCATAGAAATCAAAACCCAAACATGTAAATAATGTTTAAAAATAAAACTAGATTTGGATCCGCGCGTTTGTTTTCGTTTATAGTTATAAAAACATTTTGTTTTCACCTCTAAAATGGTATATATTATAATAATCACATATATGAGATGTGTAAATTTGATGTTTTTTAAGCATAACAATATTAGAGTATACTTGTTTTCATCAAATAGATCGTTTCAAACTTTCACATGTGTTTGTTTCATCTTTTTTATTTTTTTATTTGTTAGATTAGTATTTCATTATTAAATAAATAAATAGAAGTAAAACTTGGTAAAATATCAAAATATTGCCATCTGCAAAAATAATGTAATATTTCACAAGATTATATAGTTAAAAATAAACAAACTTATATAGCTTCATATATTAATATTATAAAGAATTTAATTAAACATTTAATTTTATATGTATATATATTTGTTTTAGACTATTATATAATTTTAATCATATATTTAAATGTTTCTTTAAATATTTTAAATATAATAATTTATAGTTTTTGTAAAATGATTAAAACCATCACATGTATTTGTCTCTTCTTATTATATATTTATATTATTATATTTGTATTTAATTCTTAAACAAATTAATATTTGCATGAAAAAACATATTTGATAATTATTTTGTATTATATTTATGATAAATTTGTACCCGTCTTTTATAACAAGATTTTATTTTAGTAATATTTTTTCATTCTTCATTTTACATAATAAATTATTGTATATAAAATAATAATCATACATGTTGTTTTTATACATGTATTGTAGCCAGTCATCAAATTATATTTTAACATAAATATTTTATATGTATGAAATTAAAATTTATAATCTATTAATTTATAACTTAATCATATGTAGTTCAATAAAATAACTTTATTTAAACATGTATATTTATGATTATAAAATAGATAAGTGTATATTATAATTTTTATTTTAAATTTTATAAATACTAACTGTATATATATATATATATATATATATTATTGCATAATAATATTTCATTGCTAATTAAAAAATTAGTGAAATATTTACATACATCGTTTGAAAATTAATATATTGTTTAAATATTTTGATCAACATAATAATTTTCTTTTAATATGATTTATTCTGTATATAATTGATAAAAAATATATAATATTTATTTTTCATTTTTTGTAAACGATAACTGAATATATTAGTGTATAATAATATTTCAAAACTAATCACGAAATTAGCTAAAATATTTACATATAATTTTTTTAAATTAAGTTCTGTTAAAATCTTTTTAAACAGTTTTTTTCAATATTTTAATATATATATATATATATATGATTAAATATAAGTTGGATTTAAAATATTATTATTTTTATCTATGAAATCCCTAAAATATTAGGAAGTTATTGTCTTTTATACTATATTAAAGTTATTAATGATTGAATAATGTTATGTATTCTATCTAATATAAAAATTAGTGATGATTAAAAATATAATGTGACAAATTCTAGTAGATAGTCCATTTTATAAAAAAAAATCACACATGAATGAGAAGTCATAATTTCTCTTTTAATATAAAAGATTTTCAAACTGCTAAAGTTGTTTTGAACTTACAACCATGTTAAATGTTATTATTTACTAAGATTGATTTAACATTTATATTATTCAAGTTAAACAGACTTCCAGAGAAACAACAGATGGAGCTGAAGGCAAGACAAGAGGTAGGCATCTTAGCGTTAGGAGAGTGTCCCACGCGATGGGAAGACAATGGGAGAAATTGTCATGAAAGGAAGCAACACAATGAAAGGGTATCTAAAGAATCCGAAAGCTACATTTGAAGCGTTTAAACACGGATGGCTCAACACGGCAGACATAGGTGTGATCCATCCGGATGGGCACATACAGATCAAAGATCGGTCCAAAGATATTATCATATCGGGAGGTGAAAACATCAACAGTGTTGAAGTTGAGACTGTTCTTTACAAGTAATGCTCGAGGCAGCTGTTGTGGCCATGGCTCACCCTATGTGGGGTGAAACCCCTTGCGCGTTCGTTGTTCTAGAAAAGCGTAAGACTAGTCAAGGAGACTGTAATGATCAATTCATTACAAGTGAAGGGGATTTGATTAAGTATTGCGGTGAGAATTTACCCTCATTTTATGTGTCCGAAGAGGGTTGTGTTCATGGGAGAACTACCTAAGAACGGAAACGGAAAGATTCTTAAGCGTAAGCTAAGAAACACCGCTAAAAGTTTGGTTGTTAATGATGACAATACTATTGCTATTAAGCACTAAATATCATCTCTCATGGGAAAATCCCTATGAAAAATCCTTATGAGTGAGATGATTAGAAATCTGATATTTATGTTTTGATTAGTAAAAAAATATTTTTGAAAACATATATAATGTTTATTATAAAATTGTAATTTACCGAAGCATTAAGATTTTATTTTATTTTTATTCTTTACTTAACCTTACTTGAATTTGGTTAAATTTCATTGAGCCGATTGAACCATATGACCCAAAATATTTCCGGTTTAGTTATCGTGCCGATTTTGATAACATTGCATCAAGTTTGAATGCATCCAGAAATGTTAAGTTGACAAAAATGAAGATCTTCCTGATCCTATGCTTGTTGGTGAATGGTATATGATGTATGGTCTTCTTGGATGGCTAGATATATCTTCTTATGTATACTTTTAAGCACATTCATTTTAATTTGGTTAAATACCACTGATTGATAATTATAGAAAATTATCTAATAAAATAAATAATATATTTAATTATAAACATTTATTGTATTTTTATTATGCATGGATAGTCTAGAAAATTATATGTTTTCAGGAACGATAAACATATTTTCTCGGGTTACAAATTACCGGGCGTCAATGACTGAGAGGGTGATTTGGTTCACTGACAATTCATCATCACGCTGTGTACTTGACCACGATTCAGTCTCAGGAAGATTTCTCTCAACGCAAAAACCGGGTCGTTTAGGCTGAGGAATAGCCGTAGTTTCGCTCCCAAGCATCACCATAACAGTCGACATCACTGGTCTGTCTTCGCTGCGTTCTTGAACGCACAAGAGACCAATTTGTATACATCTTAAAATTTCATGTGTCCAGGGTGCTGATGAAGAAGAATCTATGATGATCGGGTCTACAATCTCTATCCCTTTTCCTTCTTTCCAATATCTCCACACCTGTCCACAGAAAAATATATTAAATATTTCTTTTAGTGTCATAAATCGATAATGTCTGTGAAGTAAAAACACATTTAAGTTGTTCTAAGCTTACAAAACCAAGGAGGTTATGGTCACGGTTAGAGTTATAGAATCCTTTACTCCTTTTGCCAGTTATAATCTCAAGAAGCAAGACCCCGAAGCTGAAAACATCCGACTTCATCGAGAATATCCCGTCCATTGCATACTCTGGAGCCATGTATCCGCTGCATAAGGTAGAATAGATTCATTATGTTATGATGTTTTCTACTTAGTTAGGATGTAAGACAAACTATTTGTTGTTTGGAGAACCGAGAACAATAGCTTACTAAGTTCCAACCACCTTCCTTGTGTTAGTTTCTGTCTCATCACGTCCAAAGATCCTTGGCATCCCGAAATCCGAGATCTTTGGAGTCATATTTTTATCAAGCAAGACGTTACTTGCTTTCAACTCTCTATGAATAATTCTAAACCGTGAATCTTGGTGAAGATAAAGAAGCCCTCTAGCAATACCATTGGTTATGTCAAATCTCTTTTTCCAATCTAAGGTAGAGCGTCGGATTTTGTCTACAAATACATCACAATTGAAAACATGTTAACTTATCTCCGAAAAAGTTAATTTTTTTTTGTTTTGAGTCACTAACCAAAGAGATGAGAATCAAGGCTTAGATTCTCCAAGTACTCATATATCAACATCGTCTCACCCTTATCGACGCAACAACCGAGAAGCCGTACCAGGTTTATGTGCTGGAGCCTTGCAATTAGTCTGACCTCATTCTTGAACTCATCGGTCCCTTGTAATGACATTTTAGATAGTCTCTTTACTGCGATTTCTTTCCCATCAGGTAAAATTCCCTATTACAGAAATGTTTGAAAATAAAATAAAAACCTTGTACAGTGATAGATTTTGAGTACATTTTGAATCATTTTTATTACCTTGTAAACAATACCGAAACCACCTTGTCCAAGCATGTTAGTGTAACAAAATCTGTTTGTTGCCATGGCAAGAGCTTCAAACTCCATCAATGGAAGCTCTAGATCATCTGTTTTGTTTTCTCTGGATATGTATCTCTCGCTTGTTAATACCACTTCGTTTATTAGCGAATCTTGGCTTCTCACTTGATCAACTGTTTCAATCAGAAACAAAAGACCATTGACTTTCCAAAATTACAGACAAAAAAAGATAAAGGAAAATGAGTCACTGATTTACCAATAGGTGTTTTAATTGTTATAGTACTCTTCTGTTTTCTTTTCCAATAGCCGAAGATCATGATGATACTTATTAGAAGAAAAATGGTCACTCCAATACTCGAACCTATGATTCTTCCATGACTTGTTATCTTGACATCTGCAATATGAACGAGGCATATAGTTTGTTTCATATACGTACTTATCAAGAGAAAAAAAACCACCCGTTAAGAAACTTCGTTGTACTTATGATAAAACATTATACTGTAGTACAACTGTTCCTTAACATGCTTTGATAACACTTAGGTAAGTCTCAATTAAGACTATCTCTAATATTCGCTAAAGGACTCTCCCTCAGAGACATGCACTAATCATCATGCCCTAAAACAAAACCCGTAAAAAGGCATGCATGGGAGAAAGAACTAACCGAGATCAGCAGAGGCTAGTTTAATGTAGAGATCCTGACCACCATTTGCATAACTCCGGATATCCAAAAGACCCCCGTTCCAAATCACACAACCCGACCCGCCGTCACGAATATCCGTATTAGCGTACGCAGTACAGTTACACTTGGCTTCACACTCCTTCAACCCAATTCCTCTGTCCACAACTGTAGCCGTAGTATCCGGCAATTTCATCTTCTTCAAAACCACAAACCCATCTCTACCATCACAGCTCAGCCTCGTCTTCCTCACGCAACCAGCCGAATCATCTCTCAAAGCCCACTCTTGCTCGTTCCCTCGCTCAAACCCTTTGATGCAATTACAGTTCGGTATGGTGTTGGAGTCGCCATAACCGTAACTCCCGCACTGTTTGTAGGTGTCGCATATGTCCTTCGGTTGGTACCACAACTGTTTCCAAGTCTGTGCTGGCACGATCCAGTTCCGTCGTTGTATGGTTCCGGTAGAGCTTACGCTCAATATGGAGTAAACGTCGCCACGTTGGGTTTGGTCATTTGGTACGAGTATGTCACTTCTTCGTTACTTGCTACGAAAATGTAAACCATGTAATCAACTGGTTTCATCTCCGGTACGCAGCTAAACCGGTCACCGATCCATGGACCGCTCCGGTACACGATTTTATCCTTGTTGTACACGTAGTACTCAGGGAAGCCTCTGGTTTCGAGTTTAGCCGAGATATCGCCGCTCGATGGATCTTCGGGAGTTCTCCACGATCTCAAGACTCGGTCTAAACCGGTTTTCTTATCCCAACCCAGTTTCATATCTGGAAGTAAAGTATCTGTAGGAAAATCGAAACTCTGCCACAAGTACTCGTTATTGTTGGAGTGTCTGAGCACGAAGTTGCCGTTATCGAGAAGCTCTGCCACCAGTGGAGATCTAACGGTGCCAACGGTTAGGTTCGTTGACCAAACAGGAATGTCGGAGTGATCGTAAATGACGAGGTTGTCGTCTGATATTTTGAGAGATCCGTTGGGATGAGAGAGTGGGTTGTCTCTGTTGGCAACCCATACGTAGGTTCTGGTGGGGATTTTTTTGTACCATATCCCGAGATACCAACGAGAACTCGATCCGGGAGAGAAGAAGCCGAGCTCGAAGGTTTCGTTATGAGATACAATGGTTTCGTTGCTTGAGATAGTGAGAGATTCTGTAGCTGACAGTGTTTTGTAAGAGACAGCTAAAGCTGGAAACAAAAAGACGAAGATGATGAAGAAGGTGTAAGGATGGTGGTAGTTTTGTAAACTTCTCATGTTTTCCTCTCTCTATTACCCTCTACGCCATTGTCTTGAGTTACGAGAAAATTTATACATATATGGTTGGAGATGTCAGACATGTTGTGTGTTCAACGATACTTCCACGACTTTTCTCTACAGTATTTTTCTTAATAGTCTTTTCTTTTGGGGGGTGCAAATATGCAATTTAAGAGTTCAACAGTTAAACGGGTTTGTCATACAAGAACGTCATGTTTCTAGGTGATTGCCTACGTACAACTATTCAAGAGCTTGCAATCACCATCAGCAGGAGGACCGCAAGACTCTACCATCAGTGAGGCAATGATAATGGTCCAAGACATCCTTAATTTTTCCAAGCTTAATAACTTCTCTTTTAGCCATGTTCCTAGAAACTTTGTACAATATATTGATCAGTTAAGGAAGAAAACAGTTATGAGATACAATGTTTGGTTGGTATACCACTTACTGGGAATAAATTGAAAATAGCGAAGAATGATAATATTCGCGAGGTCAACTCTATAGTCAACAGATCGTTGATATTTCAAACACAAACAAGAAGACCAAGAAAGAAACTGTAGAGGACAAGGCAGGTTAAAATACAAATAAGAAGACCAAGAAAAATACTTCCACGACTTTTCTCTACAGTTCTTACTTAAAATACAAACATGTAAAAAGCTTAAATTGGAAAAAATAAATAGTTTAACATTCTGATCAGTTAGCAAAGAGAGCTTAAGCCAAAAATATAAAAGTTAGCAAGGAGAGCCAGGGTAACCAATCAAAAATATGTAATAATCTTGTTCAACTAATTGCCTTAATACATGTTTAAGAAATAAAAATGGGTGTTCAAAAAAAGAAAGAAAAAGTAAATAATTTTTTTTTTTGATCAAAACCAAAACTTCAAGAAAGCCCTCAATAAATAATTTACAAACTAGACCCTCAGTAAAACCAAAACTTCAAGAAAGCCCCAGATGTTCAGTACATTGGAAGCAATAGTAAATTACTCCATCAGCTTTCCCTCCAATTCCCATCTCCTTCCTCCCATCAAAACACACAAACCCAAACAACAAAAACCTCAGCTTGATGCCTCAGAAAAGCAAACCTTTCTCCTTGCAGTCATCAACCTCACAGCCCTTAAAAAATCAAAGTAAGCTTTAGGGTTTGATGTTTACAGGCAACGTAGAGAGTTTTAGAGTTTAGGGTTTCAAATCGCAAAAAGCTATAGTCTTTGTTTCCATGATTGATGGGTCTCGTTAAAGTCCCCTTCTTTTGCTTCGCTCTGTGTTAAAGTTTGAGCCTTTGTGGGAATCACGTGATTAGGGTTTTGTAAAAAAAAAAATCGATTTTTATTTTCAGAGTAATGCGTATTGAAGGGAGAGATTTGATCGATCTCGTGCTGTCTTGGTCTCTTGAAGAAGTACTCAATGTGGATCTTTATAAAGGACAGGTTCTGTTTTATGCCCCCTTTAACTCCCTTGTCGATTATAAGACACAAACACAATCTGATTTGCTTGATGTTCTGTATTTGATTTGCTTTCCAACAGGTGGGAACGATCCCTACTGAGTTCGACTCAACCACAGACTACTTCAAGTCCTTTATACCATCACTCATTGAAGAAACACACGCTGCTCTGTTATCAAGCATAAAGACATTGCATCGGTCCCCTGTGGTTGAGATAAACTACATTGTCCCAACCCCTGAGTTCGAGCTTCCTAACAACTTGTTCTATAAAGTGCATTTGAGCACCGATGAGTCTTCGTCGTCGCTGATACCAAAAGACCTCATCGCGCTTACAGATAAAAGGCCTAATCGTCTTGACGGCTTCAACATCACCAACGAACCTTACGTAGTTGCTATAGTCTGTAAAGCAGATCCAGACAGGCCTAGTTTTCTCACTATCTTAGCTTCGAAACCGCTTTTGCTTGAGAATGTTCACCAAATGAGACAGAACGAGAAGAGAGAAAGCCTGTTTGGTGTTAAAATGACCAATATAACCACCAATGTTCGTATTTGGAACTCGTTGCATCTTGGTTTACACGGTGGGAGCTTGAATCTTCTCTCAACAGTCCTTAAGAGAAACACTGATGATAATGATGGAGTTTGTATTCAATGTCGACTTGGAGGAAATGATGGTCTTGTCCCTAGTCGTTTCTTGAACCTGAATCCTTCACAGGAAGATGCGATACTGAGCTGTTTGGACGTTAGAAGATGCAACCATGCCAACACCATCAAACTGATTTGGGGTCCACCGGGGACAGGGAAGACCAAGACAACGAGTATACTGCTGTTCACGCTTCTGAACGCTAAATGCAGAACATTGACTTGTACTCCAACGAATGTTTCTGTTATCGAAGTGGCGTCAAGAGTTGTGAAACTAGTCACCAAGTCATTGAAGATCGGTAACTACGGTCTAGGAGATGTTCTTGTGTTTGGGAATGGGGAGAGGATGAAGATCAAAGAGAGGAAAGATCTCGTTGACTTATTCATCGATGAACGCGTTGATAAGCTTTACCCTTGTTTCATGCCGTTTTATGGTTGGAGAGCTTCTATTAACTCCATGATACGTTTACTGGAGGACCCGCAAGGACAGTATAATCAATTCTTGGAGAAAAGCAAAGACACTGTTTCTAAATCGTTTCAGGAGTATCTAACAGAGAGGTTCAGTGAGCTTAGGAGCGACCTGGAGCTTGCTTTCTCAAGCTTATGCACACATCTGCCTACTGCTTTGCTCTCAGCTCAAGCTGCAACGCGCATGTATGAGTCTATTGACCTTGTCAAAGACGCTGCGATCTCAGAAGGTGTGAGTAGTGAAGGACTAAAATCAATCCTAGTTGTTAATGGTGACAGAGACCAAGTGACAGTGGAAGATTATTACCTAAAGCTGTTGAAATTGATCCCTGAGATTTTCACACTTCCTGGTCTTGGTGATAAGCATCTTATCAAAGAGCTTTGCCTGGGACACGCTCTCCTGCTTTTCTCTACAGCATCATGCTCTGCAAGGTTGTACACTGGACGACCAGTACACATTGTTGTCATCGACGAAGCTGCTCAGTTAAAAGAATGTGAAACAGCCATTCCTCTACTGCTTCCAGGAATCAAGCATTCTATTTTGATTGGAGATGAGAAACAGCTTCCTGCAATGGTTGAAAGCCAGGTATGTTCCCTCCTCAGCTTGTGTAAGTAATCAGAGAAGTATAATATATGTTTAGATGGACTGACCTATTTTTCTAGCGATTACACATGGAGCTGACATGTTATAATGCTTATCAACATGATTTACCTATGCAGATTGCTTTGGAGGCAGGATTTGGGAGAAGTCTCTTTGAAAGATTGGCGATTCTTAAACACAAGAAGTACTTGCTAAACATCCAATACAGGATGCATCGATCGATAAGCATCTTCCCAAACAGAGAGTTCTATGGGATGCAGATTCAAGACGCTCCAACGGTTAAGCAAAGAAACTACACGAAGCAGTATCTTCCTGGCAAAATGTATGGTCCCTACTCTTTCATCAACATAGCACATGGTGAAGAACAGTATGGGGAAGGACGTAGTCTGATAAACAAGGTTGAGGTTGCTGTTGTCTCGGATATAATAGCTAACCTTATCCAAGGTGAACTATCTTTTTTTTCTTTTTAAGTCTATGAAAGTTTTGTTCTCTCAGTGAAGCTTAGCTTTTGTGTTTTGAATGCAGTTTCAGAGAGAACAAAGACACGCATAAGCGTTGGTGTGATTTCACCTTATAAGTCTCAAGTACTGGCGATCCAAGAAAAGATTCAGGATACATGTAGTGGACGTGATGCAGGAGGGCTGTTTACGTTGAAGATTCGGTCAGTGGATGGGTTTCAAGGTGGTGAAGAGGATATAATCATAGTTTCAACTGTTCGGTCCAACGGTATTGGAAGAGTTGGGTTTCTTACAAGAAGACAGAGAACAAATGTGTTGCTCACTCGAGCAAGGCATTGTTTATGGATACTAGGGAACGAGGCAACTATGATGAATAGCAAGACTGTGTGGAGGAATCTGATACAAGACGCAAGGAAACGAGACTGTTTCCATGATGCTGAAGAAGACGAGTCATTAGCACGTGCTATTATTGATACTGCGAAAATCGATTTTAGCCAGCTTTATACACCACTGAACAAATCAAGATGGAAGGTGATGAATCTTTGTGTACTTTTAACTTTGGTTCTTTGAGACTGACTCTGTTTACTGCATGTTCAAACAGGTCTGCTTCAGCGACGAGTTCAAGAAATCTGTGGGAGAGATTAAGAATCCGGAGACGTACAAGGAGATCAAGAGTTTCTTAGAAAGGATATCAAAGGGTTGGCTTCATGAAGAAGAAGAGTCAGAGAGAGATAGTTTGATAAAACAAAGCAAGATTGACGATGATGTTCTAAGCCTAATTTGGGCTGTAGAAATTTTGAAAGAAGAGTTTCAGTATATCCAAATTCTGAAGATTTGGGATGTTGTGCCATCATCTGATGCTGTTGAAGCTGTTAAAAGTCTGAACTTACAACACCATATGAAATATACAGGAGACGAGGTGGAAAAGTGCAGAGCCAGATGTATCAGTGGGTGAGTGACAGTTATCTGACATAACGTAGTAACAAGTCAAACACTGATTGTTTGAACATTGATTGATACAGGGATATAGTTGTACCCTTGAGATGGTCTTTAGAGTATACAAATGGAAATGGAAGTAGCGACGTTATGGAGGAGACATTTGGATCACTCAACCTTGCGGATGAAATGATGACTTCTGAACAACCCAAGTAAGTCGCACTTGTTTAAGATATTCAAAGTACATTTGAGCAGAGTCTCACTGGTTCTTTTGTGGTGTGTAGTGACTTAATGGAAGATGAAAAAGAAGAAGAGGATTTCGAAATAGACCAGTTAAGCCATCTTCTTTCCTCCATCACTCTGTGACATACGTTCCTTTGAGGACCGTATCTGCCTTAAATGTTTTTTTTGGTCTGAGAGTTTTATAGAACTCATCTGTACAAATTATTTTTGGTGGCATTATAGAATGCATGCAACTTCTGTATCAGTTTTTGACTCAAATAAGAATGTTTTAAAACTAATAATCCATTCATTACGTAGAAGTGAAATTAACCACAAACTTAAAAAGAATTAAAACTAAGAGAGATAGACAAAGAACCACATAAAATCATAACTCTAAAAAAAACAAATGAAAAGCAAAACACAGTTAAGAAGGGTTTAAGAAAGTATCAACCTTAGCATTGGTAGCGCCAGACAAGAACTTCATGCAGATAGGAGGCTTCACACCAGCCAAAGCAAGTACAGAGCTTGGTAATGTCCATATCCCTTCACCACATATCAAACCAGAAGCAACAGCCGAAGAGTACGCATCTGCTTTTGGTCTGTTCAGCTTCCTCCACACGAACAGAATGAGACTTCCCACGCACATATCGATCGTGAAGTAACCTCCGATGTAAAACGGTATAGCCATAGCCATCGGGAGAGGGATGAACCGAGACCAGTTAGGCCCCACGGCATCTCTTACACCGTTCACAAACACCGCTGCTGCGAAGAATATGTAACAGATCATGAGGCAGTTGTGTGGGAGAGCAGAGAATCCTTCTACTCCGAGTATCGACATGTTTCTGTAGACCAAGGCGTAAGGTGCGGGATACGCGGTTCCGGTTTGTCCGAAGTCGGGAAAGGCTTTGTAGAATAGCCAGAAGACGCAAGGAGAGATGACGCAGCCCATCGCTGTTCCGATCGCTTGGCTCAAGAACATTGATCTCGGTGAAGCTAGCGTCATGTAACCGGTTTTGAAGTCTTGCATGAGATCAGAAGCGGTGGAGACAATGTTCATCATGACACCACAAGCAGCGAGTCCGGCCAAGACACCTCCGTTAGCTGCACCAGCCCAAGCTCCGATGGTGAAGATGGCGAGTTTGCCGTAGGTAGAAGCTAGGGACCAGTCGGTGAGTCCGCAGCCGTAGGCGTTACAAAAGGCTAGGACGGGAGCGATTATGTACATGGTCAAGATGTGGTACCATCTGAGCTGAGGGAAGATGTGTGGAACTGTGATGATCGAGACTATGGCCATGACGACGTAACCGGTCACAGCGATCCATGATGGGATTCTGTCTTTGAGGAAAAGCTCTGTTCTTCGTTTGTCGTCGTAGGAAATGGTTGCGGTGTTTGATGGTGACCGGTCATTTACGGGAAGAGCATCTCTGTTCTTGAATTGCTTGTATAGACCGACGACAGTGCGGCTTAGGACTTTGATGAAGTTGTAGAGACCATCACCGAGGATCATAGCTATGGCTATAAACACCTGATGCATTTGATCAAAATATATAAAGAGAAATTAGTAAATTATCATGGAACTTGTGAGAGAAGAGAGAGAGAGGGAGGGTGATACTACCTTGTAGCCTTGAAGGCCGTGGAGACTAGTTGAACTAAGATCAGCAGAGTACCATTTGCCTTTTTGGGCACCTATGAGAGGCCACATAATACCCCATGATAGTATTGATCCAACCAGCAGCGACACATTGATTAGATATGGACATATCATTCCAACACCAACATATGTAGCCGAGAAATCAAAGTAGAACCTGTTTTCATGATATTCACAGATATAATAAAAATCTATAGCTGAAGTCTTAATTTCTCCATAAGTAGACAATTGTGAAAGGTTAACCTACTTGTTTTCATAGGCTTCGAGACCAAATGTAGGGAAGTTAGCAAATCCACAGCCGTCACCAGAAGTAAAGAACCATTGGAAGAAACCCCATAAGAAACTGAATGAGAAGAACTTTCCCAATGCTCTCACTTGCTTCCTGTGTTATTCGACAGAAAAAAAGGTGATTAATATTCAGACAAGACACACGAGAATCTTGTAGTAACATCATGAAATACTCACTTTGCGAGCTTGGCACCCTGAGGTGTGTGGAAGCTGTTGATGAGATGAGCAGTTGCAGTACCGCTAGGATATGTCAATTTGAAGTCCACAATCATGATCTGAAAACAGAATTTCAGTAGATATGACTATTTTTGTTACAACAATGTGACTAGACAGATGTAAATTAAGGACGTACCTTTCGGAGGGGAACAACAGAGAAAAGACCGAGAAAGCTAACGATAAAGAGAAATCCAATCATCCAACCCAAATGAGGATTCTTAATGTTGAGAGGAGTATTAGCTTCGACTGATTGTTTAGCAACAACTTCACTCATCCCAAAGAGATAACTACCAAACCCTCCTGTTCACAAATATCAAGTCAAACCGAACAAGCAGAGTTGAGTTGATGATCTTCACATACAGATTATGAGTAACAATTACACACATCAGATGATCCGAATATCTCACATCATGACAGAACCAAATCTTTCAACTAGTGAGCATTACGAGTATATCACTTGAAATTTCGTTCATACTAACATATGAAAAAAACTTTAAACAAAATTGTATTGAAATAGCAAAGACTAGTTTTTATATCTAGCATTGTCAGGGGACCTATTATTGAAAATTAACGTCGTTTCATGTGAACATGTTTACATGTCAATCAATTCCTTTAATTAAAAAACAAAGAAAAATCTAATCATAACTCAAATCCCCTCTACTTAATTAGTGATCTGATCCTTTTGATTTAGTTTAAATTAAGGCTCATGTGAGTACTTGATCAAAAAAAAGGATCATGTGTGAACATCTAGCCAGCTCTACGTTACTCCATGTTCCCATTTGACACACATGGTGGTCAGTGTTACACACACAAAACAAACATTATCTCAAAACAAGAAAGCAACATTGACTTTATATAATATGGATTATAAATTTATAATCACAGGTACACTATTTTGGATCTAAGAAGCTCACATTAAGAGTATATTTTTACTAAAAAAAGAGATCCTCCTGTATATCATTTACAATTTTCATCAAGTGAATAAAGTTTTACTATTCAGCATGAATGCACATATTAAATGTACAATTAAACTCTTTGAAAAATTTGTATGATAAAATTACATTATTTATTAAGATCTAGTGTTGAATAATTAGTGTTTTATAGTTTGTGAATAGTTACTTTAATTAAAAACCAAACTAACAGTTATAAATAATCATAATTTAAATCCCATCTACTTATTTAGTGGTCTAATCCTTGTGCTTAATTGAAGCTAAGGATCACGTGTGAACATCTAACCCCACTCTACGTTAGTCCATGTTCCCATTTGCGCCACACATGATGGTGGTGGTGGGCATAGAAAGTCAACTAATTAAATAACTTGACGTAAGAGAACGAATCACGTGAGACTATAAAAAATTGTTTACTTGGTAGTATTAAAACTTCTTTTTAATAGAGTGCTACTTTTCACAAAACTTTTTCTACTAAACACTAAAAAAACAAACTATTTAGTAGTATTAAATCACAATATCATACTAAATTTGATGTGCTATTATAAACAACCTTACATGTTCAATTATTTAATAACAAAAATGTTAAATGAAATACATATATAACTATAAAATATTATTATTAAGCTGAAAACTTTTAAAAGTTAAATCCAGATCTATTAAAACTTAAAACTTCCAAATAATAATAAAATAATCATAATATATTTTACAATATAAATTTATATTTTTTTACTTCGAATATGAAAAAATAATCATATTTTTAACATATAACTCTACCAGATAATCATAAACACGTGACTTAATTATTAATGATTAAGTTAAGAATAAATAAATAAATAACTCAACAAAATCAAAAAAGGATATAATCTGTCTTTTTCACAGAGCCGCAAAAGGTTAAAAGATATAGACGGTGACAGTCAGCGAGTTGGAATCTGTTACGATTCAGCTGACGCGTCCGTCCACATCAACACATTTGAACAAAAAAAATCCACTAGAATTCCAACTTTATCTACTCACCTTCGAAATTATCAATTTCAATTTTTCTTTTAAAATAAAATATATAGAGTTTGATCGGAGAAGAGAAAAACGTTACCGCTAAATGCAATCCCGGAGGAAGCGACGACGCAGGTCTGAATAACAGTGTTCTCCTGCCTCGTGAACGGCTGCTTCAGGATCCCAGCCTTGTTGAGTATCTTCGTCCACGTCTTCACGAAGAAGAAGCTCAGCAGCCCCGCGGAGATGTTGAGCGACGGGATGATCCCCGTCGTTAGGTTCAGCTTCATCACCACGAAGGTGAAGAGAATCGAGAGGATGAAGCTCACGACCATCGCTCTGATCGTGATCTGGTTCTGCCACGGGGGAGGAGGATCGGCGCTCTCTTCGAAGATTCTCTCGACGGAGACTTCTTCGGCGGGGGATCCTCCTCCTCCTCCGTCTGCGGAATTGAGATCGTCGTCTTTCTTGGCTCGCTCTACCTCCATGTTGATTAACTCGGGATCTGATGGATGACCTAGAGAGGGAGGGGAGAAGAAGGAAGGGTAGGGTTTGTTTTATAGGAGAATCTGAGGAGAGAAAAGCGGCTATTAAGAAGGAAATCGAAAACTGATTCTTCTTCTTCTATTACATGTGTGAGTGAGAGAAGGACGTGAGAGCGAATCAGTTTCACATTCTATATTTATAGAAGTCAAATCAATACACGATTTTCTCTCAACACACGGATTCTCTGTACCGGAGTATGTGAATCCGGTTTTACATTTTCGCTATTTGATCCGGCTTTGGATTTTCGCTATTTGGTCCGGTTTTATGTTGACAAAAAAAAAAAAGGTCCGGTTTTACATTTTCGCTATTTATCCGGCACATTTTAGCTTGGTAGGCGACTTACAATAGTTTCTAAATCTGGATTGTGAATCTCGTAATAATAATTAACTCTCTGTAATATTGTTTTGAAAAATTCAGATTTACACAAGAAATAAAGAATCTCATACGTGACATTGTCCTTAACAGTTACTTGAATATTTTTAGTGAATTTAATTATTATACGTAATTATCAGTGTTACTATTTTTAGTTTCTTTTATTAACTAATAATTTTGTCTCTCATTTTAAATAACATAAATATAAAATAACTGTAAGATAAAATTATCTCAAAATTTTGGTATCACTATTTGAAAAGCATGTTTTATATGTTGAATCAAGTTAACTTTGAAGAGTCTAAACATAAGTAATCAAAAGTGATCCGTGCAACACTCAGTGTTAAAGCCTAATCTAATTTCACTGTCTTCAAAGTAAATTTTAAGTATTATATATATATATATATATATTTTAAAAAATAATAATTCTAGGTAGTTTAATCATAAATAATTACATCAAATTTTTAATTCCCTTAAAATTTATATATTATTTTGATGTATATAACAATACAAATTTGTAAAATATGAATCTGATTTAGTAAAATATTTTAAGCCAGTGTAATGGTAATGTGGTACTATAAATAATGATTACTTAAAAAATAAATATAAAATAATTGTATACTAATTAAGATAGTATATTTTGACTTGAAATATAAAATAGAAATACATAAGTAAAAAAGTTTCTATAGATTTAAGAATAAGTAAACATTTATATTTACTTGTTATTGACCCACCTTGTATCAATCATCAACATTTTAGCTCATCAATTAGCTTTGACTTAGAAACACAAAGTCATGTGAATGTGATAATGGGGTGACATTAGAATTTTCCTCCTTTTTGGTGGTCAAACGGAATTTTCCTTATGAGACAAAAAAAAAAACAAATCCGACGTTCCCACTGCAATTTGAACGGCGTAAATGCTGCGAACACTAACGGCAAATGTGTCTAACGTTAAGTGACCTTCATGGTACAAACATAATAATAGAGGGGCTTATTAATAAATATCTTCTGCTATATTGTCTTTTATTCCAAGCAGGAAGAAGAAGAAGAAGAACAAGTCAAAGACGATACACACAACAACAATGGCGTCGTCCTCTTACCTCCTCCTCATCGCGATCACCGTCTGTTCCCTTTCAATCTCCACCACCTCCGCACGCCCCTGCAAAACCTTCCTCATCTCCTCCTACTCCCTCTCGATAACCCCAGAAAACCCTAACCCCGATTCCGAATCCGACCTCTCCTCGACCCGATTCGTAACCGTATTCACGATCCGCCGCCTCAACCCCAACCCGATCGCCCCTTTCTTCGTCAATCGCCGCCACGGAGTCCTCCCTTCCTCCTCCGCCTTCGAGAATCAGCCTCATCAGATCCAGGAGGAGGAGAATCGTCGTCCTCAGCAGCTAACTTTCCCTTTCGTCTCCGAGAACGTCAGAGATCGCACGAGGGACATCCTCAGCGTCGTGATGGCTCTGTTATTCGGAGTCGGTTGCGGCGCCTTGACCGCGGCGACGATGTACCTCGTGTGGGCTCTGGTTGTGAATCGCCACGGGTACAGTTTCGAGGAGGAGGAAGATGATTACGAGAACGAAGAGTCTGATGCAGCTAGCTTGAAGAAGCTGGGTTACGTTAAGATCCCTGAACCCGTCAAGGAAGCTGCTTAAATTCGAGCTTGTTCTTATCATATTACCTTTCGTGGATTTAGTTTCTGCATATTATTATGTTACTGTCTACCTATATGTTGTGTTACTTATCAGTAAATTCGAGTGTTTGTATGGTTTTATCTAATATAGCTAATATATACTGATGAGATATTATCAGTGCTTTACAATTTGTGTTATGGATCTAATGTTTATAATTTAAAGTGTGGTTATGATGTTGGTCTTGTTCTTAAGAGATAAGCAGATACTAGCTCTTATATTTTTTTATTCATTGTCTCTGTCACCAATGTGGCTCATTTGGAGCTGATACACTCCATTTCTTGTTGTCTTACTGGCTAGATAAGTAGGTCGCAAGACGGGTATGATTCTTGATGAAAGAGATGAAACAGTTATGCAATATCGAGTTAGGTCTCTGTCTTTCACATTCTCCTGAACTTTGGTTCTAGGATATGTATGTATGTATGGTTCTTACTGTTTAGTTGTTATGACAGTTTAGTGATGATCTTTTTGTATGTCTAGAGCCTCAAAGGGATTATCAATTGAATGTGGAGAAACAGATAGGTGTTCTTTTCTGGATCTGTCCTCTCAACCTTTTGCTTCTTGGTTTAGCTCTAGTGATCTGCCTGGTAACTTCTTTCAGATATGTTAGTTTGATTGTAGCTTTTTATACCTGAATTATCTCCTAAAACTGCAGTTCCTTCGTAGTTCCTAACTTCAGATTTTGCTTTCAGATTATGTGACATAATTTGATTATGTGAACAAACAAAGTTGCACTAATTTTGAAGACCTCTTAATTACTTTCATATGAGGCCGAATATGTTGTAGAACAGTAGCCATATGATTAACACAGGGGGCATTACGATAACAGAAGAAGAGTCTAATTATTACAGCAAGACGAGTTAACGTTGCTACCAAAGAAACATATGTTTAATGACAGTGCGTCCAGACAAGTGTCTTTTAAGTTTCTAAGACTCAATTTGCGAAATGACGTTCATACAGACATTCAAACAGATAAACAAGGGAAACAGGTGATGATGCCCTCAAACGAGACAAGATCTATCAGAAATGGGCAAGGTTCTGTGGGAAGGAGGATCCTTCCCCATGTTCACCCATTTTGTGCACATCATCCGGCGACAGTATCTTTATGTACCAAACGCTGTTCACAAATGACCTGCATTCATAATGATTTCACCCCATTCATTTTCAATCAAAATTTAGAACCTATGAAGGGAAGTGAAGAAAAGAAGAGAAAGAGTGTACTAACTCCCAAGGATCATCGCCGAGAAGGAGAATATCATCCTCCTTGTCCACGAATACAAGCTGCCAGCCTGATCTAAAGGCGTCTTCCAACAACCCTTTGATGTCAAACATTCTACCCAACTCTTCTTTCAGCTCTTGATAGCTGCTGAACCTTGATATGTCCAGTGATCTCCCCACACATCCAGATTTATACACCTTCACCCAATACAATCATCAATCATCACTATAATAATGTTATACATAAAAACAAAACGAAATGGATGGAAAAGTCAGACAAAAACACAGCACCTTAACAAAGTTCTTTGTGTGTTCAACCCCATGTGCTGCTGCTAACTCGGTAATTTCTTGCAAAGTGTTCTGAAATCCAGAATCTGTCAGTGGCATTGAGGAGGTGTCAGCAGCATCTGATGGCAAATTACCAAAACGAGGAACCGTGGTTGGGAGGAAAAGTCCAGAGTCCGAATCAGCTCCAAAAAGAGAGAGGTTTTGGGTACTTGGAGGAGGACTTGCTCTACCGTATGCTTGTCCAAGGGACAATGGCTCAGAAAAATAGTTGGTTTCAGGTTGAGAGTGTTTTAGAGACCAATCCTGTGTCGGTAGTTGCTCAGAGTGACCAGTTATAGAGAAATTCAACAGGTTGCTACTATCTCCAGAGCCTTGAAGTGTCAAGTTTTGTTGATTCTGTGCTGGATTAGCTGCTGATGTGAATTTGTTGTTGGTAAAATCTGAAGGTGAGAGCAAATCAGAATGCTGCCACACACGGTCCGGTTGCTGTGCCTGCACAGCTACTTGGTTGTTAACTTCTTGCCGCATATTCTGCTGAGGAAGATTCTCACTCAGAATCTGAGTCTGAGCCTGCAGAAGATGACGTGGGATTTGCTGCTGTTGCTGATGTTGCTGCAAATCGGAGTTGTGGATGGCAGCTGACTGTTGTTGAAGATACTGGTGGTTCGGCTCTTGGAGCTGGACAAACTGCTGTCTCAGAGGATCACCACCTCCTCCGAAGTTTTGCAAACCGGCTGCCAGCATTGCTTGGTACTGCTGATTCTGATCATTTCCTAGTAGGCTGATATCAAGTCTCTGTTGCATCCATGGGAATGCATTAGCAGGCGGATAGTTTAAGGGAAGCAACCCATTCTCTCCAGCTCCACCACCCCTAAGCCATGTTAGGTCACCTCTGCTATCTGTAACATTACACATAGTTATGTAAACTACATAAAAAGAGTGTGAACAGCTTTTGTTAAAAAGGTTTTCCCCTGAAATATAGCTACTTTCATATCAGAGGTGATATCACTCAAGGTCTTCTCATATATCTTCAACAACACAGAAGATAAACTCATTCAAACGAGAATGCAAACACTCTAGTAGAATGATTGTACAACCCAAGGCTCTCTTATAGCTAATCTGGCATAAGAATCTAGAATCCTAGCACACTCACAACTACATTTTCACACCTGCCTCATATTTTGCATGCAACAATTCCATATGTAGAAAGATAGGCTTACAATCTACAGCTTTGCTCATAAGACATTAAATGAATAGTTTCCTTTTCTAGCTCATCTTTGGTGCCTTACATTTGGTTGTCTATTCCGATCTTGCCCACATATGTTTTTAAGTTTCAACTAATACCAGATCGAATAGTTAACCGCAGCATGATTGTCTAGTATCCTGCATGTTTTAAGTAAAAAGGGAGCAGAAAATGTAACAGATCCAAGAGCCAATGGTGGATACCTTGGAATGAGGAAGCACCCGGGTGCCAAGGACGCTTGAGCCTGAGAGGAAAGAGTGATGGATACATGGGAAAAGTGGTGAGAGGTTCAATCTCCCATAAAGAAGCCCTTGCCTGTCTTTCTCCAGCGGTAGACTCATCCCAACCAACCTACATCAATAAATATTTACATCTTTGATAAGAAAGAGCTCTCAGTCTCAGCTTAAAGGAAAATACATTCACAATTATTAGGCGTTCTCTAGAACATGTATCGAAAACAAAGTTGGCTCAATCTCAGATCATTGCAAATAATGGTTTCTTCTTATAAACTAAAGTGTTGTACCTTCACAGACCGCCAATGAGAGTTCGGCCAAAGTACAGAATCCAAATCACCTATGCCAGTTATAGTACCCATGTACCTTAAAAATACCACGTCACTGTCAGAATATGATGACAAAATGATAAATTTTTCTCAGTGACAGAAGCAGAAAAAGTTAAAACTGACTTTACCTTCGAACACTTGACTCTTCTGTCTCAAAGAGCATACGAAAGCGCATGCCGACTGAAATACGCGTGTGGAAAACAGCTTTGATGTACTTGGGAAGTGGTAGCACAAACTCAGATGAGCTAGACCTGATGAGCAATAAAGAGAATGTTTGTCAGTGTAGTCATTTTAAGATACTGAGAGGAGGAAGAAGAAGCTGTTCTTTAAACCTTGGATGATAAAACACTGTAAAACAGCTATTAGTAGCAGCCGCATGAGCAGCTGCAGCGAGGAGTCCAATATGCATGCTATCACTAGACAACATAGACGATGGTACAATAGTCTGTGGCCGAGTGGCATGACGAATTCCCAAAAGGAGTTGATTCCTTTCATTCCTGAAAACAGAAAATAAGGTTAATATTTGTAACCAGTAATCATTAAAAGAGAGAACAACTGAAGAGTAAGACCTGATGAATATGACAGAATCTCCTGTAACGAGTCGTTTGGCACTGACAAAGACACTCCATCCAGTAGTAAGCAGATGCCGTTTGGGCTGTCCTGTAAACACAATATGAAGAACATTAATAGCCAAAAAATTATCACATCCAATATACACAGCAACAAGGATTAAAACCAACAAGACAATGCAGCTATACGTAGTTTAAAGGACCTACTCAAAGAAGAAAGGTGAAACCTACCCCTAAAGATATGCCTAAACTTCCATTCATTGTCATGGAGATCCTTTGCAATCAACTCTTGCGCTGGTGGCTGCTGTGTGTAGTCCTGCAGCAAAGAGAGACATCTCAGAACATTATCTCACAGTATTAGTATTAGCAAAAGTAGTACTCACCAATGGAGGAAAGACTTTCTCAGCAGCGCGTCTAGGAACAGAAAATCCTCCGTGCGTGCTAGTATCACTAGCTGTCAGCGTCTTGCAGAAGTAATTGCTAGGTTGCTTGCTTGGGACTCCCAACTCAATCGGTACAAACGTATCCTTCTGCTCCTCCTATCACAGCTCAAAAAACCAATTGCATTTACCAAACCGGCTCTAGTTAACAAATACTGAACCATTTTTGTGTGTTACCTGTGTCAATGGTTGAAGTACCATTTGAGCATACACCTCATCCGTCTCCAAGTCTGCCTAAAAAAGTAAAAAAGACCCATAAACTAACAAAACACAACATCCCAAAAAAAAAACATAGAGAGAAAAAGACAGGGAACTAACAAACTACGCACATGCATAGTAACATTATGGAGCTGGCATATTAGTTGTGGTGGTAGAGTTGGATAATTGGGTATGTGACCTTCAACTTCCTTATTAGTCGTAGCAGCAACCTATAAATAGAATAAAGGCTTTCCTTAGCTTGTGACTTCTTCTTTGCAAGTTCCATATCATTAAATGCAACAAATCTCAAAAGAGGAAAAACACAAAAACAAAAACAAAATCCAATAATTAAAGATTAGATTAGAGAACCTGTTCACTGTGACCTTGAGGAAAATAGACAACACGGCTTCCAGATGATGGAAGAGAGACCAATGGTCCAGCACAAGCATGCCACAGCTCAGAGTTCAAACACTTCTTCTCTCCTGTTGTTTTACAGAACACTTAAATAAAAAATGACTCTTGAAACGGCCAAGTACAAAGCAAAGCAAGAGGGACAGCTTTCACTTTACCTTCATGACTCTGATGACCAAACCCAGATGATGAAAGATTCATGTTTTACAAAACCTGTTTCCTTCAGACAGCAAATTTAAACTAAACTGAAATTAGCAAAAACCCCTAATTGTCCGTACAGATTTCTTCACTTCCAGCTACTACACCAACTATAAATCTTCAGCTCTAGTAAGACAAACTCTTCTTTCTCCATCTCCTTACTCCCCCCAAGAAAAGTTAACACTTTCTGCTCTCACCGTCAAATCAGAGCAAACCCATTTTCTGAGAACTCAGAACTCAGTCAAATACATCATTAGAGCTACAGGTACGCATTGGAAAACTCAACTCAACTGCAGAGACAAGAAAAAGAACAAAAACTTGCGGTCAAATATTTGTGGAGAGAGGAAGAAGAACAGAGGAGGAAGAAGATAAGGGAAAAGAGCTGTCTCACATCGCTTTCAGTGGAATTAAAAATCGCTCCGAAGCAGTTTCAGTCGCTGTCTAAAAGGCGCCTTGGAACTGTAGTGTAGGGAGAGAGAAAGAGATAGGTGTGAGAGAGAAGTGGTTTTCACATATCTTGATGGGAAAATAGCAAATAAGCGGTTGAAAACGAGTCACGAGTCATTTTGGTATTATAAACTTACTTACTAGTACTATTCAATGTATTTTCATTTTGGTGACAAGACAGAGTAAATAAAACTTGGTTACGTTATTTCTGTTTATAAATTAAGATGTAAAAAACTTTAGAATTTGAATTCCGTTTTCAACCTCACTTTATTTGCCAGTCTAAAATAAAATTTGAACTACAAATGTTTCAATCGTATTTTATATGACAGAGTTAAAATGAGTTTACCCAAAATAAAATAAAATGAGTTTACTCTATTTTTTATTTTTCTTTGAGTTTACTCTATTTCATTTATTTCTTCACTCTATTTTTATTTATTTAAATAGCAATAGAATAAAACTTAACTTCATTATAAAGCTATTTTGTTTTAAAGATTTAAAAATGTTACCACTCTACTACTACTTTGGTATAGAGTTAAAATGATTTAACCATTCTTCAGCCTAATTTTATTTATAATAAGTTAGAAATGAATTTGTTCAATAAATATATTAATTCATTTTATCACTCGATATTTTATTTTAATAAAATAAAATTATAGTAGAGCCCAACTTAGTTTTAATTTTCAGCTGCTATGAAAATAAGTTATCTTACTTTTTTCTTTACAAATTAGTATTTCATCTAAAATTTAATTAGTAGTTAAACAGTATTTAATTAACATTTAGTTTTATTTGCTTAACTAAATAAACTTATAATTAACTATATCAGTAAAATTGATTTTCTCGCTCATTATTATCTCCATTTTTTTAATGACAGTTTAGAAAATTCAGAATTAGAAATACACAAATTAAATATGTATTATTTGTATATAAAAATAGTCATTTTAAAATATTATCCAGTTTATGTAATCTAATTTTTTTTATCGGATTAGCCCATGGGTTAATAATTGGTTTTTCAGTATTATTGCGTTTTTAAATAGCTGATTTCTAATTAAATTCGAATCGGATGTTTTATCGGATCACCCGGTTTACCGAGTTCGAAGGCGGGTTTAATCCGAAAGAAACACAAGCCCGAGCTTTCTGACGAAAGGGGTTTTAATTAGGGCTTTAACATTGAGAAGCAAAAGGGTTAAGATTCAGAAGCAGCAGCAAAGGTAGAATCTTTCATCTCTCGTTTTCTTGTGTATATTACTGAACCCTTCGATTTAATTATTCCAGGAGCTATTTACAGTCGTTTTCTTTCTCGTAATTCTGGGTTCCTTTTCGGATTCTGTTTATAGTTATGTTTGTTATCCGTAATGCCCACCAAGTGTTCGACGAAATTCCTACTGAGCTATCTTTGTAACCCTTTCAGGTCTTTCAAAACTGTAGCAGCATGGCGACAACTACTGGACTTGAGTCTCTTGTCGATCGTAAGTTGTCTTTTTCCATTTCTTGATCTTATGTCGCATCAATTGTCTGAAAATCTTTAATCTTTTGGGTTGTTCCTTGCAGAGATTATCTCCGTAATTACTAATGATGGACGCAACATCGTGGTAATGTTATTTTTTCTCTCTTCTCTTTTTTTTATATTGATTTTAAAAGCAAGTAACTTGGCAA
Organism: Erucastrum elatum; assembly: GCA_900406325.1. NCBI lineage: Eukaryota > Viridiplantae > Streptophyta > Magnoliopsida > Brassicales > Brassicaceae > Erucastrum > Erucastrum elatum. The sequence continues at coordinate 26,311 of OVBX01000503.1, forward strand.
ATAGAACAATGGTTGATTGTTTTTTTTTTCAATTCATTAGGGAGTTCTCAAAGGTTTTGACCAGGCTACTAATATAATCCTTGATGAATCTCATGAACGCGTCTTCTCCACTAAGGTAAAGCTTCTGTTTTCTGTTTCTTTTTTTGAATATTTCATTTTAACTCCATTTTATAATGACTTGTGCACTTTTAGTTAAGTGGGCTACTACGTCTTTAACCGTTGTGTCACTTTCATGAGGTCTCTATCATATAGCAGAGAGCTCTTGATGTCTCCATATGTTTCTCGTGTAGTTATATACTAGAAAAAAGATTGTGCTAGTTCAGCTTTGAGCATCCTTCTTCAGCTGGTGTTGGTCATTTGATTTCTGCTTTACATTGTGGAACAAACATATTCTGACATTATAGATAGGCTGGTCCGTGCAGTACTTTTTCTTGTGAGAGAATTGTGGATAGTGCGGATTTGCCAGTACGGGTATGGTAATGGAGCTTAACAACCCTACATTGATATTGATTTAGTGCTAGTGAATAGTGTGGTTTTCGTCAAATGTTATGAGAAAAGTGTGAGTTCATTTGGAAGAACCTTAAGCTAGTTAATACTGCACTAGGCCAATGTGCTTAGGAGGGATTAGGATTTGTAAAGCGTAATGGCTCTACCTTGTACTTTTTTTTGGCTCTGTAGATATATCTTTTATTTTACATCATGTTTGACATGTGACCTCCAAAGAGTTGCGTCTTTGATTTCTTATTCGTTACTCCCACTAGTGTTTGTAGGATTCAAACAAAAACAAAGTCACTTTGAAATTACCATCAAGTGTTTGAAAGACCATGTTTTCCCACTCTCTTAATGTGTCGGCGTGTTTTACGTGTCTTGATATTTCAGGAAGGAGTACAACAACTTGTGTTGGGTTTGTACATTATCAGAGGCGACAACATGTAAAAAGACTCATCCTCTCATTATCGTCTTGATCCCAGCATCGTTGACTTTTATTTTTTTCTTAATAAAAGTTTTGTGTTATATATGTTGGTTGATCAGAGGTGTTATTGGGGAGCTGGACGAGGAGCTTGATGCTAGTCTGGATCTTTCGAAACTGAGGGCTCATCCTTTGAAACCCGTCATGCATTGATTGAAAAAAATAGTTATGATGATGAGTACTAAAAACAAAGAGAAAGATTGCAAACAGTGTGGGATTAGTTTGTCTTTGCTTTGCTGCTTTTGTGTATCCTAAGGTTCTATGTCAAACGCTTTTGCTCTTAAAAGATCGTTGTAATTCCAAAACGTAGTAAAACTGAATCATTTTTATCTTCAAAACCAGATCTCCGTAATGTTTTTCCGGGAGCTTTTTTATTCCAGTCCCTGAAGCGAATACAAAACTTATTTGCGTAAATTTTACTAATCAAATGCGAAAGGACCACTTAGAGTGCACGTTTTTAGTATGAAGAAAAGTGACAGTACGGAATGTTTTTATTGTACAATGATATAGTCCTAAATGTTGAAAATTGGCTGTTCCAAATTTTAATTTTTAGGGAGATTGAATTCTCTACAGGAGAAAATTTATAGCTCTAATATAGTAATATGAGCTAAAGTCAGTGTATTACAAAAAAACTACTAAAGTAGATAATTTATTAGTACAATTTTTTTTTTGAAAAAAGTCATTTACTTGATTCATTATGGTTTTCTAGTCATCTTTGTTATAGTCTTTTTTTTTTATTTTTAACTATATAATAAAAAAATTAAGTTAGAAAAAAAAAATCAGGAGATATTCACCCGGATAGGAGAAGACAGTATATATAAAACAAAAAGGAAAAAGAAAAATAGTATAATAGCGAAATAAGCGAAGTTTAAACCCTAATTCCCAAATCGGATTCGATCTCGAGAATCCCAAGTCCGTCTCTCTACCTACTTCAGAAAAAAAGGAGCTCGTTTTTCCTCTCTACCAAGTTCCAGTCATGTCTTGGTGCACCATCGAGTCGGATCCTGGTACGTTTGCTCTCCTCCTCCTCTTCTTCTCTTCCGATAGAAAAATTATGGTGCTCGGTTACTAATTCTCACTTCAATTCGATGTCAAATCCACAGCTCTGTTTACAATATAGTTTGATTGTGTTATTAAAAAAAAAGAAGCTTCTGACCTAAAGTTGTATTAGCCTACTTAGTGTTGATGTTTGGCTTTTGAGGATAAATTTTTATCCGCGGCTTGGATGATTTTCTGAGTCTTTATTGTAAAAAAGTGTTGGTATTTAGGCATAGAGATTAGTCCAAGGTTCTCCACTCTGGAACTGTCTTTAGCTTTTTTTAATCTACTGATTGATATTCCATGGTGGAGTCTTTGTGTGTGTTTTTGCTGATTGATTTGTATATATGTAACACAACAGGTGTGTTTACAGAGCTTATTCAACAAATGCAAGTCAAAGGTGTCCAGGTAATATAATCTACTCTTTCGTAGCGTCTTTCAACCTTTAGGTGAGTATTCTTGCATCATGTATAGGAACAAGAAGCTGGACTAAGGTGATAGGAGAATTATTTGCTTTATCAAGTCTCGTCTTATTCTAAAGAATACTAGTATAGGAACAGGAAATGCATACTTGCTATGTGTAATGTGTCGTTTACTAAACTCCACCCTGAAGAAGATATCCCAACTTTTTGTTTTTCTTTCTTACTCATGTTCTGTAGCTACCTTCTGAATTAATGGTCTCTGCTATTTTATGTTTTTATTTTTATTTTTTGCTGTGTAATATCCTTACTCAGTTCCTTTTCGATAAAGATAGAAACTGGCTATTGAAACGATTTCCTTTTTTCAGATTTTACCACTTGTTTATGATTATTCCAATCGATTTTTGATGTATACTCTTGGTTCTGTAGGTTGAAGAGTTGTACTCCCTTGATCTTGATTCTCTCAATAACCTTAGGTGAGACCTGTTACATCTACAATTATATTGCTCTAATTGAACTTTTACCTGTATGTGCGATGCTCTTATTAATATATATCTATTCAACCTTGTTACTGCTTTGTAGACCCGTGTACGGTCTGATCTTTCTTTTCAAATGGCAAGCTGGGGTTAAAGATGATCGTCCAACAATCCAGGATCCAGTTTCTAACCTCTTCTTTGCAAACCAGGTTTTGTATAAATAACATTTTGATTTTCTTTTTTAATTCAACCTCAAATCTTATACGTTTCTTTATAGGTCATTAACAATGCTTGTGCAACCCAAGCGATCTTGTCTATCCTCTTGAACTCTCCCGAGGTTGACATCGGTCCTGAGCTCTCGAGTCTGAAAGAATTCACCAAGAACTTCCCATCTGACCTCAAGGGCTTGGCCATCAACAACAGCGACGCGATAAGGACTGCTCACAACTCTTTCGCAAGGCCTGAGCCATTCGTCCCTGAGGAACAGAAAGCCGCTACGAAAGACGACGACGTCTACCATTTCATTAGCTACATACCTGTGGATGGGGTCTTGTACGAGCTCGACGGTCTCAAGGAAGGACCCATCAGCCTTGGTCCTTGCCCCGGGGACCAGAGCGGTATCGAGTGGCTGCAGCTGGTTCAGCCGGTGATCCAAGAAAGGATCGAGAGGTACTCGCAGAGCGAGATCAGGTTCAATCTTTTGGCTGTGATTAAAAACAGGAAGGATATTTACACGGCGGAGCTCAAGGAGCTTCAGAGGCGGAAGGAGCAGATGCTGCAGGAGTTGGCTGGTGTGGAGAAGAGCCGTGCGGGAGAGCTTGAGGTGTTGATCGGTGAAGTGAAGAGTGGAATCGAAGCTGTGAGTGATAAGATTGTGATGGAGGAAGAGAAGTTCATGAAATGGAAAACGGAGAATATTAGAAGGAAGCACAACTACATTCCGTTTCTGTTCAACTTCCTCAAACTTCTTGCGGAGAAGAAACAGTTGAAACCTCTGATTGAGAAGGCCAAGAAACAGAAGACAGAAAGCTCCACTTGAGGAAACTAGAACTTGTTTGTTGAGGTCTTGTCAAAAGCATTTGATGCACTCTCTCTTCCTTAAGTCTTTTGTGTTTATGTTTTTATCACACAGGAAATAGATTCTCTAGATGAAGTTGGTTTCCAATGGTTCTGTTGGTTTTACATTCAAAATTATCTATCTTAAAGGCTTTTTTTTGAACAAAATCTATCTGAAAGGCTATTAACAGTGTTTTGTGCTCTTAAGCAATATGTTCACTTTCTGAAATTTTTTTGATGTAATCAACAGAGCAAGTATCGTTGCACCAAAAAGTAGTGTGTTACAAGACCTCTATCAAGCAAAGATCAACACTCTTGAGAGTTTATGACAAAAGGAACTAAGCAGTAACCACTGATAATCTCGACATACCAAGTTTTTGCCTCTGTATTCAAATCAACTACAGCAGAATAGCAAGTCCACCTTGAGTTGGCACAGCCCAATCGCAAAAAGATCGACGAAGAATGTCTTCGGCCCATCAAGAAAGAGGTCCATCAACCGTATAAGATCAATTAGAAGTAAGTAATTCCTAGTATTATTTAGCAAGTAATTCTTAAATACTCAACAATACTCTTAAATAAATTTTATATATCGTAAGTATCAAATAATAAAATGAAGCAAGTTACTTACACGTAATTCATTTTTGATTAAACACTCGAGTAATTCATTTTTGATTAAATACTCGAGATAGCAGACACTCATTTTTAACAAGTCAAGTATAAGTCAGGAAATTTTACTAATCATGCAAAGGATGTATCAAGTATACGAAAAAAAAATAGCGGATACATGCCTTGTGCCCAACCCTAGGTCTGCTCTTTCAAGTGTAAGGTATATGATCTACCTGGTCCTGGAGAACATATACTTCAGTCTCGTCCCTCCTCAATATAACATAGTTGAAACCTTCTCATTGTTTCTATTCACTAAAATCACAAATTTTTCCTTGATCAGTAGTCGATAGAATCAATATCAAAAGATCTGTAATGAAAATACGTGGGTTTTGTACATATTTGTATGGAAGCAAGGTTGTGATACTGAATGTAGCCAATAAAATGCATAGACTTCAGTCTTGTTAGTTGTTACCCAGTGCAACATAGTTAAAACATATTTCACGAAATCACAAATAACTTTCCTTGTTGATAGAAACAAAATCAGGAGAGATATATATCCAACACCCACCAAGCAAAGTAATAAAATCACATTCTTCCTTTCCTTTTCCTTTTCCTCTTTGGTTAGCTAAAATTCGACTACAAAAATCGAAGGTCCTTAGACATGGTCGATGGTATTCCGTAACGTTTTAAAATCTTAGGAGTTGCTCTTTTCCCAGACTTGTAGCCGATGATGATGGTATTATCGTTGTCTAGGTCAATTCTCAAATCCTCAGTGCCACATTTCTCTATAAGATGACGTAGATGCTTCAGATTCTCCACTTGCACTCCGTTCACTTTCTTTACCTGTTTCCACCACAAATATGATGATTCGTTTAGTGTAAAAAATTATCTTTACAAGTGTGGAACTATATGATTCATATCTTTCAACGTTTATGTCGTTAGATTAAAAGCTGAGACGGTTCATGGAGTCACGGGGCATATTATAGTCAATACAAACATGACTCGAGAAACAAACGTTACCCGCGAGTTTTTCAAAACCGTGTATCCCACAGTGGTTTCATCCTCTAACACCTGCTCCAAGAAAAAGAAAAAAAACTCTCTGAGTATGATGTCTAAATGTTTTTTTTTATATCTATTCTTACAATTTTACAATACAACTCAAGACAACAAAACATTCAAAAGAGAATTTGGTAGGACCTGAGAAAGTAGGACGATCTGTTCACCAGCTTTTTTGGGTATTGTTACTGGATTAGTAGAAGGCAAAAAGACCAAACCCGCGAATATGTAATAACTTGGCAGCTTATCATATTGACATACTGGAATTAGAGGTTCCACCTACGTACGTATAAGTACCATGCATAACACAAAATGTGAAACATCGGTTAAACTAAAACACACATTTCCATTTATTTAAAAAGAAGTTACAAAACTCATCATACAACAAAGATGCCATTAGAAAAGAAAAAAAAATGGAAGTTCATCATTAACTTACAGTGGTTAAATTGATATTGAATTCATGTGTTTTTCCATCTCTTAGGACTTTCAGAGTTGTTGTTTCACTTGGTTTCTTCATAGAAACCAAGTGATTAAAATTTATGCTTTCTGTCTTCCGAAAAACAACTGTATCAAACGTAAAGATGGGTGAATTATCACTACTGAATCAAGATTGAACAGAGTTTTTTTTGGTAATAGGGTTACCTGTCTCGTCGTTTCCTATGGAAACGCCATCAATCGAGAGAAGAACGTCATCTTTTTTCAGAATACCATAAGAACCTGACAACGGGTTTATTCTTTTTATTAGAACCCCTGTCATTTTAGGAGTCATCTTGAAGTAACTACGCATACGAGCATTCTGCATATGCTGACACAATATACCCAACGAGCAGAATCCAGGGAATTTGCTATTTTCTTCAACACCAGATATGAAATGCTTAACTACTGGAGTTGGGATAATGCAGCTGCATATGAAAATCACCCAAAAAAAACTTAAAAAAAAAAACGGTTTGTCTCCATTTATTCAAAGATTTACAGTTTCTACTCACCTTATGTTCTTATTACCTTGAAACGCTACACCAACAACTTTGTTATCCATGAATGCTGGACCACCACTATTTCCAGGATTAATGGCTGCGTCTGTTTGTATTGTCAGTAGACTCGTTTTGCTGTGAGAGTATATGCTAAATTCAATCCTAGAGACAACACCTTTCGTAATGCAAATGTTATCACCACCTGCAAAGTGAATTCATAACATATAAATCAATAGTCATCTTTTGATAAGTTTCAGCAAAATTGTGGCCTATCACATAATAGTCTAATTCACCCGGGAATTTTTTTTGTCCATGGTTTTCCTAAATTTAGCACGGTATCAGATAGACTAACATGATCATCTAACGATATTTGCAAATATAAAACGAAACCATGGTCACTTAGCTGCTTAATTACTTTATTATTTTCCAATACTCGAAGGATATATAATCTGAATTTTACCTTCAGGATATCCAACAATAAACGCAGTTTCGTTAGGAAAGGGTACGTCTCCGAAGTCCAAGGGCTTCAAATCCTTCCAAAACGTTTTGCTTTTAATCTTCAAAATTGCCAAATCACAAGCATGGCCAACCGATTCGACTTCTGCTTTGAATTTGGTTGGTGAACCATGTTTTCTGACTTGCACGAATGTGTGATTAGCCACTACATGAGCGTTCGTAAGAATCTTATTGTTTGATATGACAAATCCTACATCAATTAGAAACAAAGATATGATTTAAACCATGCAAATTAAGAAGAAAAACAAACATGCAGGTGTCGTAACAACCTAATTAAGTAAACTAAGAACACGCACACATTGGGCTCGTGATATGTAGCAGAAGCCTATATAAGATACACTAGTAATCCAAAATTTAGGGTTTCTCGATGTTGATTTTAGCAAAAAAATACCGAAAATACTTAGAACATGAATAACTTGGTTTTCTTTTTTACATAAAAATCAAATAAATATTTGATGATTATCCTAATTCCACACATCAATATTTAAGCGTCCTGTGACGAATGTTATAAAAAAGATAAAAAGAAAAAAATCCACAAGAGGAGAGGTATGTGACATATGTCTATCGGTTACCAGAGCCACAACGTTGTCGCGGCAGATTTTTCTGCCATGGTTGCAAAACGTTAGACTTGGAAGAGCTGCAAAATACTTTCACCACCGAGCTCAGCGCCAAATCAATAACAGAATCCTTTGCATTTTCCGCCGCCGGAACGGAAGAAAGGCGGCGAGAAAAGGTTGTATTAACGCTCTGGCTGCTAGTGCTAGAACAACGAAGCATAAGAGTACGAACACACCCGAGAAACATTATTTTTTGAACTTTGTCGGAACTTCTGACGATCTTATAACAGTTGCAGCTTATATTAGAGAGAAAGAAACGGCTTAATGTGCTGCAAGAAAATCGTATGCACCTGTTTACAAATATAATTTATTTTTACTTTACTTAAATGTATATAAAAGATAAATCTCTAAATTAGCACTTATTAAAGTATCCAAAAAATATTATTCAATGATTAAAAAACTGGGAAAATTTCCTAAGCATGTCTATTTCTAGTCATTTATCTCTATAATATTATTTGAGAAGCCAGTTTTTTATGTGACGCTCATGTTAACTTTCACGATGGTTGATTACATTGATACATTAATGAACTAAAAACATTTAAATACTATTACTTTCTTTTTAAAATTTTCCAAATAAAAATATAAATAAAAAGGAAATATTTGTAAAGTATAAAAAAAAAATTCAAAACGAAAATATATGTATATATTATATGATTTCATAAAAAAAAAGAAAATTCCCAAAATAGTAATATTTTCTTTAAAAGATATTTTAAAAAACAGAAAATGTATTTTTGAATCAATAAAATACTTTTCTTAAATCTATATATTCTTAGATGAAAAAAAAACAATATAAATAAAAAGGAAATATTTGTAAAGTTTTAAAAACAATTTTAAAACGAAAATATATGTATATATAATATGATTTCATAAAAAAGGAAAGTTCACAAAATAGTAATATTTTCTTTACAATATATTCAAAAAACATAAAAATGTATTTTTGAAGTAATAAAATACTTTTCATATATCTATATATTCTTAGATGAAAAAATATTTGTATACGATGTGATTTCATAAAAAAAGTTTGCACATATACTCTTCGTATTAGAAAAAAATAAGTATTTTACTCTTAAAACATAATTTTACACAGTGTGAATATATATTTTCAAAGTAATATAATTGGTTTTAATATATCTATCTATTTTATTAGATGATTACATAAAATAACTAAGTTCACAAAATAGTAATATTTTCTTTAAAAGATATTTAAAAAAAAACATAAAATGTATTTTTGAAGTAATAAAATACTTTTCATATATCTATATATTCTTAGATGAAAAAATATTTGTATATGATGTGATTTCATAAAAAAAGTTCGCACATATACTCTTGGTATTAGAAAAAATAAGTATTTTTCTTTTAAAACATAATTTTACACAGTGTGAATATATATTTTCAAAGCAATAGAATTGGTTTTTATATATCTATCTATTTTATTAGATGATTACATAAAATAACTAAGTTTACAAAATAGTAATATTTTATTTAAAGGATATTTAAAAAAACATAAAATGTATTTTGAAGTAATAAAATACTTTTCATATATCTATATATTCTTAGATGAAAAAATATTTGTATACGATGTGATTTCATAAAAAAAGTTTGCACATATACTCTTCGTATTATAAAAAAATAAGTATTTTTTTAAAAACATAATTTTACACAGTGTGAATATATATTTTCAAAGTAATAGAATTGGTTTTTATATATCTATCTATTTTATTAAATGGTTACATAAAATAACTAAGTAACATAAACTGATATATGTTTAATTGACAAAAAATAATTTATAATTAGTATGTGAAATATATATATATATATAATTTTCATATATTTAGTTGACTATATACATTATTTGATATCTATACATTATTTGCGAAATGATTTATATATGTGTCAACACTACATTCATTCTCAAGAAAAAAAATGATGACATAGCTTCAAAAAAATATGACATGAAGTCAATCTGATTATGATATGTTAAATTTTTCATATTAAAATTTATATTTTTGGAAATATTTCTTAAATATGGTAGGGCCAATTACTATATACAAATTTATAATTTTGGCAAAATTTCATAGCATATTAATAACTGATAAATTTTATATCAAATGAATTTTTTTCTAATAATATTGGTAAGATTTTAGAAATATGGTAATACTTTAAAACTTTTTTATATCTATAAAATCTTATACTTATATATAAATAATTATTATGAATATCATGTCAAATTTTTCATATTAAAATTTATATTTTTGAAAAGATTTCTTAAATATGGTAGGGACATTTCTATATACAAATTTATAATTTTGATAAAGTTTCATAACATATTAATAACTGATAAGATGATTTTTTTTTAGAAATATTGGTAAGATTTTAGAAATATAGTACTCCCTCTGTTCCTAAAAGATAGTTGTTTTAGGATTTTCACACTTTTTAATAAAACGCATTAAAACTTAGTTATAAATGCATAGTTTTATGTAATTTTATATTTTCTATATTTTTAAACCAATAAAATTTTATAAAATGCAATCAATGTTTTTGAACTTCACAATTATTCATTACTAGTTGACAAAATTTGCATTGAAAATATAAAACAACTATCTTTTAAAAACAAAAATTTTCTCTAGAACTATCATTTTTTAGGAACGGAGGGAGTAATACTTAACAACTTTTTTATATCTAGAAAATCTTATATTTATATATAAATAATTACTACGAACATAATTTTTTTACATCAATTTACAAATCATAGTTTTTATTATTAAAATAAGTGTAGTTATATCATTATATGTTGATAAAATTATATTTTTTTTAATATTTAATGTACATATTTATTAGAACTAATTTATATATTTACAAATACATATATTTAAAATAAAATTAACTAAAAATACGATAAGAATAAAATAAATTTATAAAAACTAAATATTTATTAAAATTTAAAGAAAAAAACTTGAAAAAAATCAAACTAAAAGTAATTACATTATGGTTTTATTTTTTAAATAATAAAATTTAAAATTGACAAAATTATTTGTATATAATAATAACATTTTACACTTTTTCTATTTGCGCATGGCGCAAGAAAACACCTAGTTTTTTGTCATCTAAACAACCCTAAAATTAAAGTTACCAAATTAAGTTTTATTTAATGGGTAAATAATATTTTTTAAGAGAATATAATGGAGATGCGATGGGTAAATAATAATTATACCCTCATTTATGACATTAGTTAATTATTTATTAAATATATACAAGTAAACAAAATATAAAATAATACAATTGAAAATATTTTTATCAAAAAAAATTTCTAAGTTTTTATGAAATTGTTTTTGAGAATTGTTTGTTTTTCTTATAATAAGACTAGAAAGACCTTTTGAATATATGTAGAATATCTTCTTGAATTCGTAAAAGAGAAAATTTTGAATTCAATGTCTTCATGAATGAGTAATTAGATTTTCTAAATGTAACTTGTATGTATAATTAGGAAGGTTTTCATAAATGCATATGACATCTTACTGAATTTAACTTATATGCATATCTAAATATATATAGTATTTTTTATAGAATTTAAAATATTAAATTGAAAAAGGTCTTACTAAATATACAAATAATTCAAAATCAGTAAGGTAGTCACAAATATATTCATGAATGTCTTCTTAATATACATTATAATGTATTTTAAAACAAACATTTATGAAAATTTTCCTAAATGAGGTTGAGATAGTAATTATAAAACTGAGGTTTAATAAAAATATGCTTCATCAAAACAATAATAAAATATTGATTCATCACTTACTACTATGAAGCTGAATGATTATTATTCCATTTAAGATAAAAGAGATACATATTGGAGAATCAGTTAACATAATCAAATAAAGACAAAAAGATAAATTTCCATCTCCAATTAAAATATCTAAACTATTTTATAGTTGAATTTTACTTGATTGCTGGCTGTTGCTTGTGCTCAGCCTGACTGTAGCATACTTTACAATCTAAACCATTTCGATCGTTACTGAGCGAGACATGAACCTGGTTCGAAAGGCGCGACTCGTCCTCCACCAACCAAAGGTGCAGCTGCAACTCCTCTTTCATTCAACAAGCATCTAAAGTGAGCCAACCTCGTAGTTACCTTGTCTGGATTGTCAGCTAACTTTGTGTAGGGTGTCCACAACCGCTCTATCAAACACCAGATATAACGTTATAAAGTTTCACCAGATATAAAGTTATATATATGTATATACCTTTTCTTATACATCTATCAAAATATTTTGCAAGATGTATAAGAAAAGGTATATACATATATATATATATCTGGTGTTTGATAACCAGATATATTTATATATGTACCTGCTGCTGCGGCAGCACGAGGCCAAATTGTTTGTTCAATGTCAGAAGCATCAATATGTTCACCCCACATGCACACTTCACCACCAAGTACTAGACTTTGTTGCTTTGGATCCCTTATCATCTCAAATGGCTCGTTAGAGTAAAACATTTGCCACGGTGTGTCGATATGGTCCAAATACCATTTGTCTTGGTTACTCATAATGCACCTTAAACCGGCCGCCGTCACTCTCCCAACAACTCCGGTACCAAGCCTGATTCACCAAGTAGAAAGATAAGTGTTTTCAATTTTGTCTTCTACATAAATTTATGGTTTGCATTTACCAGTTGTGGACCACCGTTTTCGGGTTTAATTTGTTTCCAAAGTTGTTGAAGGTTTCTTCCCTACAGTATTAAATATTAGAGCAAAATGTAGTTAATAAGCCAAAGCTACTTTGGTTAGCATTTATTTCCCTTATTTTTACTGTCCAATGAAAGGATGTTTAAATTAATTACCAGTTGATGATTTCATATCCGTGTGACGAAGCGATCTTTTGCGCCCGCAGTACGAAATATTCATAAGCTTCTGCCTCAGTCATCCGATGTTTTTTTAGCCTGTAGGTTAGATAGTTCAAGTAATTAACATGAGCAGAAAAATATTTACAGAAATACAGAAGATGTCGGTTTTTTTCAAACATACAGAGGATGTCTATAAGTATCAATTACCATTTGGATATTCGCGGTGTTGTAGACCAGCAAGCTGCAACGAATACATGTAGTCAATATTCCAGGAAACTATACACGATAGGGAAGAAATGTATTTGTTAAGCAGAGGATGGTTTCGTTAGTTACTTGTATTTACTTCATCACCTCCCAAGTGGACAAATTTAAACTTAAAGATCTTGCTGAAATCTGAAAAAGTTAATTCCATTAAAAAAAGTGTGGTTATGCATATAAATATGATCAGCTGAAAAAACTGTTTTTAAGAAGATCGTACCAGAGAGAATGCCGTCAATGAGCTTGAAAGTGAAGTCACTACTTACGTCAAGTGGTTCTTGACAATTCTTGGAAGGCCACAAGGAAGGATATCCCTTTCCCCTTTTATTAATTTATTCGAATAAAAAATTATTATTATCGAAAATAATTGGAATTATAAGGAAATTGAAACTGAAGAAGGGTAACAAAAAGAAATTACCATGAGAGAGCGTGTCCTGGAACATCAATCTCAGCCAAGACGTGAACCCCTCGTCGCTCAGCATAACTATAAGTATATTTACATACAAAGTAGTTCAGATATGGGATTCCTAACAGTCGTATATAAATGTTTATATATATATATATATATATATATATATATAT
>OVBX01000504.1:0-39708 GCA_900406325.1 Erucastrum elatum
TTTTTTTATTATTTTATACAGCAATCAATAAATATAATTACGTATGTTTTTTTCATTTTTTAATTTTTCTTTTTAATTATAAATCACTTGCCACATGTTAATATTTGATTCGTCGAGCGACTTGCGCTTTAGTATATAAGGGATTTCCCACTGCTTAATTATTATTTTTTCTTTTTCTTTTTGCCTTTCTTCTCTCCTCTGTCGCGTTTCGAAGCTTGGGGAAAGCTTTCACAGAAGAAAAATAAAATAAAAAAGCTAGAGAGAAAGAGAGAGAGAGAGAATATCGTATGGTGGTTAGGGTTTTCTGTTCGATTTCGTTCTCTTAGAGAGCTGAATCTCCCGTAATTCTTCTTCCATCTCCAAAACCCTAACTTTACTTGGGCGTCTGTATCTTCACTTTCTCGGCTCACGATAATCAGTGATGGGTGCCCCGGAGAAGTCACAATCTAATTCCAATTCGTTGCAGGTGCGTCTCTCAGCTCTCTCGCTTTGGTTACTTGTTAGGTCACTTGATTCGATTCGAGCTGGGGTTTGTTTCCTCGATTAGTTAAATTTTGTTTCCTTATTTGTTTGTGTTATGATGCTCCCTGCTTGTGTTATTTAACTATGGTTACCGAGCAAATCACTGTGCAATTCAGTTGATACCTCAAGTTTTAGAGCACCAACAAGATGAGATTTGTTATTTTGAATCGTTTCTTAGATTGATTGATAATGAGAAAAGGCTAGAAACTTGTGTTGTTTGATGAATTTTGTCTAATTGAGAGAAAGTATTGTTTTTTTCAGAGAGTGAAGGTGTATCATTTGAATGAAGATGGTAAATGGGATGATAGAGGAACTGGGCATGTAAGCATCGACTTTGTGGAGGTTTGTTTTCATTCTAATTGATTTACTTTTTTCCTTCCGAAAATAAACTTTTAGAACTTGTATCTAAATTTAAATGCTTAAATGATGCAGCGTTCTGAAGAACTTAGTCTATGTGTAATCGACGAAGAAGATAACGAAACGTTGCTTGTGCATCCTATCAACACTGAGGATATTTACAGGAAGCAAGAAGGTATCCTTTATCCGGTCGTGTCTTTATTAGTTATGCTATCTGTGTGGGGTTTCTGTTTGTTTTTTTTTGGTGTGGATAAAGTAGTATTTTTGTTAATGTACAGACACAATAATTTCATGGAGAGATCCAGAGCGCTCAACAGAACTGGCTTTGAGCTTTCAAGAGACTGCCGGGTGCTCTTATGTATGGTTAGTGAAGAAATCCATTTCTTTTCGCCCTTCATTGCTACATCTCCCAATACTCTTGACTTGAATTATTGTTTTTTTTTTTAAATATTCAGGGATCAAATCTGCACTATGCAACGAAATTTGCATTTTGGCTCTCTGAACAGTAAGAATTTCCGGCTGGAGTATGTATATTGTGTTTTAAATATTAACTTCTGATTATGTAACCATCTGTGATTGAGCAGGTGAAACATTTCACAGCCTGAATAGTGAGTTGAAGGAGCTTCCTACTGTAGAGCTTACTACGCTTCCTCTAATACTGAAGGTTCTAAGATTCTGCTGCCATATGCTCTATTGATTTCTCATATGTGGTGATTTATGATATTGGGTTTCCTGTTTTCCAAATAATTTGACTTATCTTTCCATCTTCCCTGCAGATTGTTACAGAGAGTGGCATGACAGATCAGACGCGTCTTACTGAAATTATATTGAAGGATGTAAGTTATCAAGTATTCTTGTCCTTGCCAGAATGCCAGTTCAATTTAGTGTGATATTTGAGCTTGCACTCTCTCTGGGAAATCTTATTTCACGCTTAAGTTTTCCTTTAATTTTGTCAATGGTAGCTATTAGTTTTACTTACAAGCCCTAGCAATAACATGCCTTTGATATAGTTTGAGCCTTATGTTGTTTTATTTTGATCATTAAGGTACTTAAATTTTGTGATTTGACTGTCGGCTATAATTTTTTAATAGTGGCAATAGTGTATAGCATGTCTTGAGGTGTACATTCTGGAACCTCATAACACTTAATTTTTTACTTGGTGCAGCATGATTTCTTCCGGAATCTTATGGGTGTGTTTAAAATATGTGAGGAATTGGAAAATGTTGATGGTCTTCACATGATATTCAATATCGTCAAGGGAATCAGTTAGTATTCACATACATATCATTATCAATTTTCCATCCACAATTAAGAAATTTTCCCTTGAATGTCCAGCATTTCTTATATCTTTTGTATGCAGTTCTGCTCAACAGTTCTCAGATCCTGGAGAAAATATTTGGAGATGAGCTGATCATGGAAATTATCGGATGCCTTGAGTGTAAGTTTGAACCAAAATGATCCCTTAGTGCTTTGGAGGTGGATATATTTAGCACTGGCCTTGTAGGCACTTACACTGTCGAGGAATCTTCTTGCGGTTTTAGGTCTTAGTCATATATGGACATCATTAGCTTATGTTTCTTGATTAGGTGGATAGTTTCTTGCTTTTTCAAATAGAATTGTTCGTAAGGGTTTTCGTATGCGACTATATATATTATAGCCAACCTGTTGCTTTCTCTTTCTTGGCCGTTGCCTCATATTTAGCAATATTTGACGCTGCATGTTGACTCTCCTGATAGATGACCCTGGTGTTCCTCACTCTCAGCATCATCGGAATTATCTGAAGGAGCATGTCGTTTTTAAGGAGGTAACGCATATTCCCTATGTTATTGATTTCATGTAGTTCAGAACTAGTTAGCATAGGCTTGACTCAAGGGGAATGGTAGGTACGCTTTCCGTTTCCCAGAACATAACATGCCTACTTGTAATATTAGAGGATGTTTATTTTTTTTGTAAATCTCATTATGGATACTTTCCTTGACTTTTGGAGCAATTAGTCAAGGATGTTTGATTTTTTTTTTGGATTATTTAGCATAGCTCTTTATTTTTGCAGGCAATACCAATAAAAGATCCCTTAGTCCTGTCAAAGATACACCAAACCTACAGAGTTGGTTACTTGAAGGTTGGATCCCATAGTTTGTTATTTTTCTAACTCTTATACCTTCTATGGTATTAGGCTTCTCACTTACTGTCACGTTTTACAGGATGTTGTTTTGGCTAGAGTACTAGACGATGCTATTGTTGCAAACTTGAACTCAGTAATCCATGCGAACAATGCCATTGTAAGTTGTCCATGGAAATGCCATCACATATGTGACATTGAAGAATGCATCCCATATTTTTGTTTAACTGAAGTGTATCTTTTCCAGGTTGTTTCGTTGCTGAAGGATGATAGCACTTTTATTCAAGAACTATTTACAAGGTTGAGGTCACCGTCTACATCTATGGAATCGAAGAAAAATTTGGTATTTTCTGCCTTCAAGAGGCGTTTGTGTATTTCGTTTTAAGGCTCAGTTGTTTTGTATTCGTGAATGTTATTTCAGTTAACATTTAATTGGGATCCTCTTCTCTAGCCCCAGTGGTGAGATGATCTATGTGCGACAATAGATAGATGCGATAGATCTTCGCTAGAATAATATTTTTTTTCAGTTGAATTAGTCAGACTGATGTGCTTTATTTCTGTATAAAATAGGTATATTTCTTGCACGAATTTTGTAGTTTAAGCAAGAGCCTCCAAGTGGTGCAGCAGCTGCGGCTTTTTAGGTATGTACTCAGCATAAACTAAATGCCCTTTCCTTGCTAAGTGTTTCTTTGAGAATCGTCTTTAGTGCTCTGTTTCTCAATCTTGTCGATGATATTTCAGGGACCTTACAAATGAAGGGATTTTTCAAGTCATAGAGGAAGTCTTGCAGATTCCAGACAAAAAACTCGTATTAACTGGGTATACAGATAATTAAACCCGACTCATTGTGGTTACTCTGTTTCCACTTTCTAGTACCTGTAAGAAATTTCAGGTTATTTTCAAACTGTATACTCAAGATAACTATTGTTGTGGAGGCAGGGCAGATATTCTGATGCTTTTCTTGGCTCAAGACCCCAGCCTCTTACGTTCTTATGTCCTTCGTACAGAAGGAACCCCCCTCCTCGGTCTCCTGGTAATTTTCTGTATGCCTTTTGATTGTTTATTCCGTTGCGCGGTCCTTCTTTTTTGCTTTTTTTCTTTCTATTTTGCTTAGACTTGAGTTATAATTGTCTCTTTTGTTTGTGTAACAGTTGAAGGGAATGACGGAAGACTTTGGTGATAAGATGCATTGCCAATTTCTTGAAATTATCCGAACATTACTGGATGCAAATGCATTGTCTGGTGGAGTTCAGGTGCATCCTTGTTTCCTATCAACACCTCAATTTCTGATAATTAAAAAGTGGCGCTATTCTCCCCCTATTTTGCGTACTGCGTTTGAATCAGTTTATAGGCAAGCTTGCTAAGAAAAAGTTTCCGAGTCTTTCAATATCATGCCTGTCCATGAATCAGCAGAAGACTCTTAAAAATTTGTCTTTTTTGCCATTTACGTTGTATTCAGTGTTCTTCAAGCTATCTGCTAGAATTTTTAAAGCCCTGAATTTTTTTTTTTGTCACGTTTCTCCTCTAATCTGGTAGACAGACATCCTGATTTCTGTTATTTATTTAATTTATCTCGTTTTAGCAGAGAGCGAATATCATTGATATTTTCTACGAGAAGCATCTACGCGAGTTAGTAGATGTGATTTCTGCCTCATGTCCTGACAAGTCAGCCAACACATCTGAAGGTGCAGCCGGAAGGATTAGCACAAAGCCTGAAGTCCTCTTGAACATATGTGAACTGTTGTGCTTTTGCATCATGCAAGATTTATCTAGAACGAGGTATTCATTTTTGATGCTTATTCACTTTTTTTTTGTTGTATTCTCATGCTGGAATCCGTTGGATACTACTTGTTGAGCAATTTCTTCTTGTGTACAGATGCAGTTTTCTCCAAAACAACGTGACTGAAAAGATCTTGCATCTCACGCGGAGAAAGGAAAAGTACCTAGTGGTTGCTGCTATACGATTTGTCCGTACTCTCCTATGTGTGCATGTAAGTAGATTTTGTTTGAACCTTAGACGATATATATTGTGACAGCTGGCTTTTTGTTTCTTCGTCTGATGCTACCTTTGGTTTTCCATCGTGACTACAAAAAAACTCATTAGATGACATAATTGTTGAAATATATTTCTATTTCAGGATGATTATGTCCAGAGTTACATTGTTAAGAACAACGTTCTGAAACCGGTTATGGATGTCTTCATTGCCAATGGGAACCGGTACAATCTACTGAACTCTGCAGTCTTGGATCTGCTTGAGCACATACGCAAGGTTCTCTTTTCTTGTTTTTCTCTTTTGCGTATCTAGTTACAGATTTATATTTAATTATCAATTTTCTTTTTCATGTGTAGGGAAATGCGACCCTGTTGCTCAGATACATAGTTGACACGTTCTGGGACCAGTTGGCCCCGTTTCAGTGCTTGACCTCCATTCAGGCTTTCAAGCTCAAGTATGAACAGGTACGCTTCGGGATCTTGCTTTTTCTTTTTTTTTTACTTTAGAGAAATTTGTATGTATAGTTGTTTAAACAAAGTGTCTTCAGTGCTTAGAAAGTGCCGAACCGAAAAGCACTGCTGAAGCGGTTGATCCGAGAAGAAAAGTTGAGGAGCGTGCATTGGATAAAGAGGAGGAAGATTATTTCAATGAAGAGAGGTTTTGTCTCTGGGCTTTAAAACAATGATTTTTTTGTCTGCTTAAAACGTTTCTGACACGTTTTATTACTGGCAGCGATGAAGAAGATTCTGCATCTGCTTCCAATACACAAAAGGAAAAACCTGTTTCTAATACAGAGAAAGATCAACCGAAGCCTAATCTTCCAAACGGAGTGGATGCAAGGCCTTCTTCTTCTTCCAGGTACAGTAGTTCCACAACGAATTCATGAAATGCATTTGCAGTACCTTTGTCTAATGGGTTTGCTTGCTGCTTCTATATAGCATGAGGTCTGGAGGCTTGGTTGACTATGAGGACGATGAAGATGATGAAGACTACAAGCCTCCTCCTCGGAAGCAGCCAGAGGAGGACGAAGACGAGCTCCTTAGGCTGAAACGCAAATCCCCTTTGGTAGAAAGTGAGCAAGAGCCATCCAAAAAAGCACGGCTGGGTAAAAGAGAAAAAGTGTTTGCCGTGCTGTGTTCGACGCTGAGCCACGCAGTGCTAACAGGTAAGAAAATTCAAGGCACCACCACAGGATCTGGAGCCAAGGAACCTGAGGAATCCAGCAGTAGTGAAGAGAATAATAGAAGCAGTTCAGATGATGAAAGCCATAAGGAGGATGATGATGGAGTTTGCCGTTGTGAACAGGGAACATCATCGGAGAATGGAAAGCTAAATGCGGAAGAATCCGTGGTAGTAGCTCAAAAATCATCATCACCTGAGATGGCTGTAAATGGCAATGCAGCCACACTATAAATTTTTGAACTTTAGCTATTTTTATTTGATTGGAAATGTAATAGGCCTACAAAATGTAAGCTCAACAAGCTAACATTCCTTTTGGTATTTAATGTTTTTAGTCTGTGGGCTTATATTTGAAATGGAATGTAATATTTAGATTATTAGGCTTATAGGCCGAAGAAACAAAAAGAGGAGATAATAGTGATCAATGCATGACTAATTGTGACTATGGTGGGTGAAGGAGTGGGGGATTTAACTGAAGATCTCTAGAGCAGAAGGGAGCTATTAATCCAAGAAGTATGAAAAACAAAACAAGGACAATTTTGTTTCATAGGCAAGTCAAAATATGTTAAGCAATGGTTAGGTTTCTAATGTGGTAGATGTTGTCTTACTTTTGAGTGAGATATTTTGTTATCATGTAGTGTATTTATTTAACTAATTAAAATTTATAAGAACATCTCATCCCTAGTTTCTCAAAAAGAGTTCAAATACTATTATTTATTTTTCAGAAAGTGTATTTTACTTTAGCACTTTTTCTTGTCACAAAGAAAATGTCATCCTTTTACCAAATAAAAAACAAGAAAACGTCATTTGAATTTTCCAATATAATTTATATATTCTGAAAATTTTAATATGTATTGTAAATGCATGGTTCTTATACATACTTTTACTTATTTAAAGATTATTGGTTAAATAAATAT
This sequence comes from Erucastrum elatum, assembly GCA_900406325.1. NCBI lineage: Eukaryota > Viridiplantae > Streptophyta > Magnoliopsida > Brassicales > Brassicaceae > Erucastrum > Erucastrum elatum. Next base: position 7,089 of record OVBX01000504.1, read on the forward strand.
AACTATTAAAAACACAGATACATTTTAATTAGTTTTAAATTTATATGAAAGATATCAAAGTAACATTTTATTAAACAAATGGAGTTTAAACAAAGAAAAAATTAATGTACATGCAAAATATCTCAAATTTAATCGAACATCAGTGTTGCTGGATTGTTTTAAAATATCAGATATTTAAAAAGAGTTTAAAATTAAGCTGGAGTATTGGTCACACAAAATTCACCTTTGTTAAATTATTTCAACAGTGAGTGGGTAATGTAACTTTTGTCCATAGTAACAATGATAGGAAGCAACCAGTGTTTTGAAACCCGACCCGGACCTGCGGTTGAACCGGTAAACCCGGTGATCCAGAATAAATCCGGTTCGGGTTTTGTAAAAAACTCAAAATTTAAAAAGCTTCAAAAACCCAGAAAAACCTACTAAAACTCAAAATCCGGCATCGGTTAAACCATTGGTTGAACCCATACATTATTTTTTTAATTTAATTTTAGTTTAAATTAGACTTTTAGATTCTGTTCTATTTTCTAAATTTTCAATTAAAAGTTAGGTTTTCACTTTTTCAGTTGTTGTCGTCTTTTTTTTTCTGTTGACTTTTACAGAGATTCAATATCTTTTTATTATAATGAATTAGAGAATGTTTTTGCTGAAGACTATCACATAAATGATGAAGTGACAAACTCTGAAAACCTTGTTGGTAGGTTTTAAAATTTTAATTAAAATTTCTGAGTTTTTATCATACATAATACCGATTACATTATTTTATTTATGATTTTTAGATTCTGATGAAGATTTCACTATGCCACCTGAAAAAATGAAGTGAACGATGATAGAGATAACCAAAATTAGTTGATGTGATTTGGTGTTACTTTATTTTAGGTATTGACAATTTATTACAATGATATTTTATTTTTGGTTTATTTTGAATTTGAAGTTCAATTTATTATTCACATTAGACATTCAAATATTTATGTATTGTCTGACTTGCTATTTTCTAGATGTCATAACAAATATGTTACAAAAAAATAAATAGTCTAAACTTTTTTTTAATATTTTCTATATTTATACATTTTATGTTTCAAAAATAGTTAGAAAATTGGTTTCTATATATTTTTCATAGCTAACATAATTATATAATAAAACTAGTTCATTTATCGATCTATGGTTCATCCGTGATTCATTCACGATTGATTCAATGATCCGTTGACCCGGTAAGTCATTCGGTTCAGTGTCTAGATTGGTTTTAAAAAATATTGGAAGCAACGCAGAAAGTCACCACTACAATATTAGTAATTATTTATTTAAATTGTTTTTTTTTTTTTTGTCAATTTGGTCACTTTTGGACCTTTAATCCTCAAATGGAGGTAAGGGGGAGTCGAACTCCTGACGCCAGGGCCCGAAAGCAGAGCTCAGCAGCCACTTGGCTACGAACAACCCGACATTTATTTAAATTGTTTTATTAAAATTTGTTTGCTGGTTTTAAGGTCATATATATGCGTTTGCCGCTTCAATTGAATACATACAGAGTGACGACTAGACTAGAGAGAGAGAGACGAGAAAGAGCTTTGCAGTTACTAAAATGGACGAATCGCCGGAAGTCGATGACGAGATTTTCTCAGCGGAAGACGAAGACGAAGACGAAGACGTGTGCCGGATTTGCCAATCGCTGGAGGAGCCAGGAAATCCGTTACGGTATCCGTGCTTGTGCCGAGGTTCGATCAAGTTCGTTCACCAAGATTGCCTTCATACCTGGCTCAATCGCGGCGGAAACAACAAATGCGAGGTGATTCCTTCTTTCTTTGTGATACCTCGTTTCCGCAAGAGTTTGGGGGTTTAGGGTTTTAGCTTGGCTAGTTTTAGATTCGCCGAAGAATCAGACAAATTAGGGTTTCTGATTTTAGGGATTAATCGTTATTAGTTCTGATTCCCTGTGTTTCTCCCCACTGGTCTGCAGGTGTGCGGGCGAAGCTACTCGTTTGTTCCCGTTTACTCGGAGAATGCTCCTGAGAGGCTTCCTTGCGACGAGTTTCTGATTGGAGTGTTACTGAGAGCAGGACGTTACTTGAAGTTGATTCTTCTCTGGATTGCTGTGATTCTATTCAACACGTTCTGCACTTCCTTGCATCCTTTGGGCCAAGCATTTGTTGCTGACTTCCAGGGAGTGTTGATGTCTCGAAAGTTAGCTCTTTTGTGGGCTAGCTTGCTTTACAGCAGTTGCGTCGCTTGTTCTATCCTCTTTGTCAGTTTCGTAAGGATTGATGTAGGAGATATCCAAGTGGGGGGCCTTCCTGGTTGGTTTCTCCCTGATGGTGGAGGAGTTGCTGCTGGAGTTTTGCACTTCTTGCGGAAGTATATGAAGATCCTTTGTGATTGGTATTTGCTTAAACTTATGCACTTCTTGGGGCAACATCATCGAGTTATACTTGTTCCTCCAGTCACTCTGCTTGATGAGTTTGGGGTTATCCGGAGGCTTCTTTTCTTTGTGGATGACCATGTCTTTGCTGTAAGTCTTTACATATTTCTTAAACTAGTTTAGTTACCATAATGTGTGTATGTTGAGTAACGACTTCTGTTTGTTCTCTCCAGGGCCTTGCCATAAGCGTACATTTCTCTACCCTCTTTGTTCTCCTGCCATTTTCGATTGGATGGGTTGTATTGGCAACTGTTGGAGGCAGCTATTTCTTTGGAAAATCGCCTGTTATTCTTGGATACGTGATGATGCTGTCAGTTTCCTTTGCTTGCGTTGGAATCTCCTTCACTCTCCCTCAAAACCCATTTCCAGTCTTGGCTCACTGCTTTTCGCTGGGGTTTCACTTCGTAACAGTGGCATTGCCATGTCACTTGTTGGCTTTCTTAGTAAAGGACTGGAAAAACATATTACTCATCAAGGATGCTTCTGTCTTGTTCTTAAAAATTGGTGCTCTGCCTTGGATTGTTGGTTGGTTCCTCCAAATCTGCATCTCCCCAATGTTTGGAACCGCGGCTTTTCAGAGACTTGAGATTATGTCCCACAAACCGTGCATCATGATGAGCATTCGTTGGTTTTCAGGATTCTATTGCTTGATAATTACTAACGATTTCATGGAACATATCCAGAGGGTAACAGTTTAAAATTTGGTTTCATCCTAATGGAACTTTATTCTTTTATCCATTTTTTTTCATCATTTTCTTCTTCTTTGACAGATCATGCATAAACGAGCCTTTTGGTATCTCGTAGATGTCACAGATCCAGACTACAAGATCACCAAACTGAATCTTCGGCACATTTTCTTTGTATTTGCTTCTCATTGGTTATTATTGGTGATTTTGTTTCGCTTACCAGTTAAAGCAATTACACTTGTCAGCCCATCGGTTTTCCCTCTTGAGTTATGGTAAGCATTTGCTTCCCTCTCTACCTTTTGCCTTATATCATTTCTAATTTCTTGTACTTTGAACATAACCCAGGATCAACTATGAAAGTCCATTTATCGGTGCTGTATGTGGAATTTATATCAACCTAATGCATGCCGGGCCAAGATGGTTAGTCGGACTTACCAAACCTATCAGACTCATGCTTCACAAGTGGATCATCACCGTTAGTTCGTGGCTTCATCTGAGTAGTTTCTTGCTGGCAGTGCCCCGAGGAGAGCCGGTTCACCATGCTCATGGTACCCCTTGGTTTCTATGGCTTTCATTAGCCGAAGGCTCTATGGTCACGTTTTACAAATCACAGAGTGATGAAGACGATTTCAAAGAGCCTAGACATAAAAGGTAATTTGACTGATATATACAAAGCTTTTAATGAAGTTATTGAAAATGTTCTGATATGTTGCACTTTTAGGTATCGGACGAGGATTGCAATAATGTTGATGCTAGCTGCTTTGAGTTTGTTTCTCGTCAGCACAATCTTTATGGCTTTGCCAATTATGGTTGGAAGAGTATTCTCTTACTCTATCTCCTTCATCCTTCGAAGAGTTGGAATCAAACATGACGGTCAGTTCTAGTTTCTTGCTTTATTTTAGACCAGTTTCTAATATATGATTATAAAGTTTTAAGCATGTCACTGTAAATCATGTGTTTGTAGATATTTGTGCTTTTTGGATTGGATGTTATATCCTGCGAGTAATCTACATCAGCATTTGCTTTGCATTTGATCATATTCTGACGGGAAGAACTGATTTCCTTCTCAAAGATATCTTGATACGGACAAGAAATTGTCTTCTCTTCTCCATTTGGGTAAGAACAACCTTCTATTTTCATTAGAGCAGAGCCTCTCTTGGTCAGATATTATGACTTTATGATGATCACTTGTAAACTCTGCTGAACAGATTTTTATCATACCGGGAGTGCTTGGTCTACTTATCGACCTTATGATCATCATCCCATTACGAGTGCCACTAGATGAATCACCACTCTATTTCTCGATCCAAGATTGGTTGATTGGACTAGTGGTGCTTCACCTCTGGATCTTTTTGGTAAGAGAATCATCAAAGACTCGGCTGTATCTTACGGAGCAGCTAATGTATATTGCCTTCTCTTGTGTTCCTGTAGACAATGCTCACGCCTGTCAAGTGTTTCGCAACAAAGGCATGGCGAAGGAAGTTCGAAAGAATCAAGAACGTGGGAATCTATAGACTTCCTTCGATGTGGCTGCTTCGAGAAGTGATTGGCCCCATCATAAACTCACTTCTAACCACGCTCTCCATCCCTTACGTGCTCGTGAAGTCTCTGTTACCGTTACTTGGATATTCCCAAAGCTTCAATGCAGCCACTGAGCGGTTTATCTGGCCAGCATCATTAGCCTTGATTGCGGTCTTGTTCATGACAAAGCTAACATTTGAGCTTATTATCTACTTGCACGAGTTAATGTTCAATGAAAGGTACATGGTGGGTGAAAGAGTTGGGGATTTGACTGAAGAACTCTAGCTACTAATCCGGGAGTATGACAACCAAGTACAGTTAATATCTTTAACAATAGTTAGGTTTCTCATAGTGTAGATCTTGTCCTTAGTTTTGAATGAGATATATTGTTATAAAGTAATGAATCATGGGAATGGGTCTATCTCTCTTTGACTAACGTCTCATGTAAAAATTTAAGAGGCGTCTTTATCCTTTGTTTCTCAAACAAATTTCAAATATTAACAAACAAAAAAAGTTCGATACATGCAAAAATATCTCATTAATATAACAGTGGTAGTTTTTATACAAGACAACTTATTTTTAACAGTGGTAATATTAACTTTCGCCGTTGGTAAAAATGATAGGAAGCAACGCGGAAAGTCACCAGTCTTTACTCTGCTAGACTGTAGGCTGTAGCTGTGAACAAGGAGAGCAGAGAACGTCGTCGTCATCAGTCCAAAATTAGTAATTATTTATTTAAATTTGTTTTTTTTTTTAAATTATAAATTTTGTTACTTGATTTTAAGGCCATTCATATGTGTTTGCCGCTTCAGGGAATACACACACAGAGTGACGACGACGACGACTCGAAAGAGAGGAGAGAGAAAGAGCTTCCCGTTTCCTAAGATGGAGGTTTCGCCGTCGAAAGCCAGTAGCTACGACGAGAGTTTCTCAGCAGAAGAAGAAGACGAAGACCTGTGCCGGATTTGCCGATCGCCGGAGGAACCAGAAAATCCGTTAAGGTATCCGTGCTTGTGTCGAGGTTCAATCAAGTATGTCCACGAAGATTGTCTCCGTACCTGGCTCGATCGTCGCGGAAACAACAAATGCGAGGTTACTTACAATGGTTTAGGGTTTTAGCTTGGCTTAGTTATGTTTACGATTCGCCTGGAGTCTAAGAATAATCTACAATTTAGGGTTTCTGATTTTAGGGTTTAAACGTTATTGTTTTTCTAATTTTTCCCTCTGTTTCTCTCCCCACTCTGCAGGTGTGTGGGCGAACCTACTCTTTCATTCCCGTTTACTCCGAGAACGCTCCGGAGAGGCTTCCTTGCGACGAGTTTCTGATTGGAGTCTTATCAAGACTTGGACGTTACTTGAAGTCGATTGTTCCTTGGATTGTGGTGATTCTCTTCAACGCGTTCTGCAACTCCTTGCATCCTTTGGGCCAAGAAGTTGTCTCTGACTTCCAGGGAGTGTTGATGTCTCGGAAGTTAGCTCTTTTGTGGGCTAGCGTCCTTTACAGCGGCTTCATCGTGTGTTTTATGCTGAGTATCAGTTGTGCAAGGATGGAAGTAGGCGACCTAAGATTCGAGAGACCTCCTGGTGGGTTTCTCGCTGATAATGTCATTGCTAATGGCGTTTTGTGCAAGTATATGAAGATCCTTTGCGATTGGTATCTGCATAAACTCGTATATTTCTTGGGGCCACCTCCTCGGCTAAGATTCCTTCCTCCAGAGGCGCCACTTGATGAGTTTGGGGTTATCAGACGGCTTCTCTGCTTTCTGGATGATGATGCCTTTGCTGTAAGTCTTTACATATTTTAATGTAACCATAATGTGTGTATGTTGAGTGACAGCTTTTTGTTTGTTCTCTCCTCCAGGTCCTTGCCATCAGCGTATTTGTCTCTACCCTCTTTGTTCTCCTGCCATTTTCTATTGGATGGGTTGTATTAGCAACTGTTGGAGGCAGCTACTTGTCTGGAAACTACTCGCCTGTTATTCTTGGATACATGATGATGCTGTCTATTTCCTTTGTTTACTTTGGAATCCACTTCACTCTCCCTCAAAACCCATTTCCACTCTTGGTTCGCTGGTTTTCGCTGGGGTTTCACTTCATAACAGTGACATTGCCATGTCACTTGTTGGTTTTCGTAGTAAAGGCCTGCAAAAACATATTACTCATCAAGGATGCTTTTGTCTTGTTCTTCAAAATTGGTACTCTGCCTTGTATTGTTGGTTGGTTCCTCGAAGTCTGCACCTCCCCTATGTTTGGAACCACGATTTTTCAGAGTTTGCTTTCACACAATCCGTGCTTCGTGATGTGCATTCGTTGGCTTTCAGGTTCCTGTTACTTGATGATTGCTTTCCCTTGCATGGAACATATCCAGAAGGTAATAGTTATTGGTTTCATCCCAATGGAACCTTATTCTTTTTTTACTAACTTTTTGTTTAATCATTTTCTTCTTCTTTGACAGATCATCCATAGACGAGCCTTTTGGTATCTTCCAGATGTCACAGATCCAGACTACAAGATCACCAAACTGAATCTTCCACACATTTTCTTTGTGTTTGCTTCTCATGGGTTGTTATTGGTGGTTTGGTTTCGCTTACCAATTAAAGCAATTGCACTTGTCAGCCCATCGTTTTTCCCTCTTGAGTTATGGTAAGCTTGGTCCTTTACTTCACTCTTTACCTTGCCTTACCTCGTCACTAACTAGTTGTACCTTGAACAAAACGCAGGGTCTCGGAAGTAAGTTCTTTTATTGGTGGTGTTGCATGCGGAATTTATTTAAACCTAATGCAAGCCGGGCTCACATGGTTAATGAAATTCACTAGTCCAGCTATCGAGCTCATACTTCAGAACTGGATTATCAGTGTTAGTTCTTGGCTTCAGCTAAGTGATTTCTTGCTGGTAGTGCCCCGAGGAGAGGACATTCAGCATGATGACGATAACCTTTGGTTTCTATTGTACTTCTTAGCTGAAGGCTCTATGGTCATTTTATATAAACCACAGAATGATGAAGACGATATGAAAGAGCAAAGAGATAACGGGTAATTTAATTGATATAAACAAAGCTTTTATTGAAGTTATTTAAATGTTCTGGTAAGTTGCACTTTTAGGTGTGGGACGAGGATTGCAATAATGTTGATGCTAGCTGCTTTGAGTTTGTTTCTCGTCAGCACAATCTTTATGGCTTTGCCAATTATGGTTGGAAGAGTATTCTCTTACTCTATCTCCTTCATCCTTCGAAGAGTTGGAATCAAACATGACGGTCAGTTCTAGTTTCTTGCTTTATTTTAGACCAGTTTCTGATATATGATTATAAAGTTTTAAGCCTGTCATTGCAAATCATGTGTTTGTAGATATTTGTGCTTTTTGGATTGGATGTTATATCCTGCGAGCAATCTATATCAGCATTTGCTTTGCATCTGATCATATTCGGACGGGAAGAACTGATTTCCTTCTCAAATATATCTTGATACGGATAAGAAATGGTCTTCTCTTCTCCATTTGGGTAAGAACAACCTTCTATTTTCATTAGAGCAGAGCCTCTCTTGGATAGGTATTATGACTTTCTGATGATCACTTGTAAACTCTGGTGAACAGATTTTTATCATACCGGGATTGCTTGGTCTACTTATCGACCTTATGATCATCATCCCATTACGAGTGCCACTAGATGAATCACCACTCTATTTCTCGATCCAAGATTGGTTGATTGGACTAGTGGTGCTTCACCTCTGGATCTTTTTGGTAAGAGAATCATCAAAGACTCGGCTGTATCTTACGGAGCAACTAATATATTTGCTTTCTCTTATGTTCCTATAGACAATGTTCACGCCTTTCAAGTGTTTCGCAACAAAGGCATGGCGAAGGAAGTTTGAGAGAATCAGGAACGTGGGAATCAATAGGCTTCCTTCAATGTGGCTGCTTCGAGATGTGATTGGCTCCATCATAAACACACTTCTAACCACGCTCTCCGTCCCTTACGTGCTCGTGAAGTCTCTGTTACCGTTACTTGGATATTCCCAAAGCTTCAATGCAGCTTCTGAGCGGTATATCTGGCCAGCATCATTAGCCTTGATTGCGGTTTGGTTCATGACAAAGCTAACACTTGATGCCATTCTCTACTTGCACGAGTTGATGTTCAATGAACGGTACATGGTGGGTGAAAGAGTTGGGGATTTGACTGAAGAACTCTAGAGCAGAAGGGAGCTACTAATCCATGGAGTATGACAACCAAGTACAGTTAATATCTTTAACAATAGTCAGGTTTCTAAATTCTAATGGTGTAGATATCTTGTCCTTACTTTTTGGATGAGATATTGTTATAAAGCAATGAATCATGGGAATGAGTCTATCTCTCTTTGACTAACGTCTCTCGTATATTTAGTTAGCTAATTAAAATTTAAGAGGTTGTCTTTATCCTTAGTTTCTCAAACAAATTTCAAATTTGAACAAACAAAAAAAGTTTGATATACATGCAAAAAGTACCTCATGAATATCTCGAATTCGTTTATTATTTTATCATTTTTTATATTAGTTTTAGAAAAATACTCTCATATATAAAACTAAGTTGGTAATATTGGCCATGACCATAAAGTTCACACCTTTGTTACCAGACAACTTATTTTAACAGTGGTAATTTAACTTTCGCCGTTGGTAAAGGAAGCAACGCGGAAAGTCACCACTCTGTCAAAAAGCAGCAGAGAGGCGTCGTCGTCATCAGTCATCACACCAAAAATTAGTAATTATTATTGATTTAAATTTGGTTTTATAAAATATAAATTTTGTTACTTGATTTTTAAGGTCATTCATATGCTTTTGCCGCTTCAGAGAATACACACACACAGTGTGACGACGGACTTGAAAGAGCTTTGCGTTGCCTAAAATGGAGCTTTCGCCGAAAGTCGAGAGTTTCTCAGCAGAAGAAGAAGACGAAAACGAGGACCAGTGCCGGATTTGCCGATGGCCGGAGGAACCAGGAAATCCGTTAAGATACCCATGCCTGTGCCGAGGTTCGATCAAATACGTCCACCAGAACTGTCTCCGTACCTGGATCGATCGTCGCGGAAACAACAAATGCGAGGTTACTTACCTTTTGAAATCAACGGCTTAGGGTTTTAGCTTGGCTAGTCTTTAGGTTTTTCGTTATGTTTACGATTCGTCTGGGGTCTAAGAAGAATCTACAATTTAGGGTTTATGATTTTAGGGTTTAGACACTATTGTTTTTCTAATTTTCCCTCTGTTTCTCTCGACTCTGCAGGTGTGTGGGCGAAGCTACTCGTTTGTTCCCGTTTACTCCGAGAATGCTCCGGAGAGGCTCTCTTGGGACGAGTTTCTGGTTGGAGTCTTGTCAAGAGCAGGACGTTACTCGAAGTTGGTTGTTGCTTGGATTGTGGTGATCCTCTTCAACGCATTCTGCACTTCCTTGCATCCTTTGGGCCAAGAGTCTGTTGCTGACTTCCAGACACTGTTAATGTCAAGAAAGTTAGCTCTTTTGTTGGCTAGCTTGCTTTACAGCGTTCTCATCGTGTGTTTCATGATGATTATCAGTCTTATAAGGCTCATAGTAGTAGAAGAAGATCTCAGATTAGGAAGACTTCCTGGTGGGTTTAATTTTTTGGGGGACGGTCTACAGAGAGGAGTTATTGGTGGAGTTTTGCAGGTCTTGTGGAAGTATATCAAGATCCTTTGTGATTGGTGTACTCATAAGGGGCCACCTGGTCTTCCTGCAGAGGCGCCACTTGATGAGTTTGGGGTTATCAGACGGCTGCTTTTCTTTTTCGATGATGATTCCTTTGCTGTAAGTCTTTACATATTTTATAATTAACCATAATGTGTGTTGTATGTTGAGTGACAACTTCTGTTTGTTCTCTCCTCCAGGTCCTTTTCATCAGCGTATATGTTTCTACCCTCTTTGTTCTTCTGCCATTTTCTATTGGATGGTTTGTATTAGCAACTGTTGGAGGCAGCTATTTGTCTGGAAACTACTCGCCTGTTATTCTTGGATACATGATGATGCTGTCGATTTCCTTTGTTTACTTTGGAATCCTCTTCATTCTCCATCAAAGCTCACTTCCAGTTATAGCTCGATGGGGCTTTCTCTTCATAACAGTGACATTACCATGTCACTTGTTAAAGGCCTGCAAAAACCTATTTTTCATCAAGGATGCTTTTGTCTTGTTCTTGAAAATTGGTGCTCGGCCTTGGATTGTTGGTTGGTTCCTCGAAATCTGCACCTCCCCTATGTTTGGAACCCCGATTTTTCAGAGATTTGAGATTCTTTCATACAGTCCGTACGCCATGATGTGCATTCGTTGGCTTTTAGGATTCTGTTACTTGTTGGTGGCCGTCTCTTACATGGAGCATATCCAGAAGGTAATAGTTATTGGTTTTATCACAATGGAACCTTATTCTATTATCAAACCTTTTTTTTAATCATTTTCTTTTTGTTTTGGCAGATTGTTCATAAACGAGCCTTCTGGTATCTTCCAGATATCACAGATCCAGACTACAAGATCACCAAACTGAATCTTCGACACATTTTCTTCGTGCTTGCTTCTCATGGGTTATTATTGGTGATTTGGTTTGGCTTACCAATTAAAGCAATTACACTTGTCAGCCCATCGTTTTTCCCTCTTGAGTTATGGTAAGCATTTGCTTCCCTCTGAACCTTGCCTTATATCATTTCTAAAATCTTGTACTTTTTGAACAAAACGCAGGGTCGACAAAAGTTCTTCTATTGGTGCATTCGCAATTTATTCTAACCTAATGCTTTTTGGGTCCACATGGTTAATCGAACTCACCAAACCAAATAACCAACTGATAGTACACAAGTGGATTGTCGTTGTTAGCAATAGGCTTCACCTGAGTGGTTTCTTGCTGCTAGCGCACCGAGGAGAGGAGGACGTTCACCGTCCTTATGATAGCCCTTGGTCTCCATTGTATTCACTATCTGAAGGGTCTTTGGTGACTTTTTATAAATCACAGAATGATGAAGACGACTTCAAGGAGCGAAGAGATAACAGGTAACTAACTGATATTTACAAGCTTTTCAGTAAAATTGTTGAAATGTTCTGATAAGTTTCACTTTTAGGTATCGGATAAGAATTGCTATACTGTTGATACTAGCTGCTTTGAGTTTGTTTCTCGTTGGCACAGCCTTTATGGCTTTGCCAATTGTGGTTGGAAGAGTATTCTCTGCCTCTGCCTCCTTCATGGTGCCAAAAGTTGGAATCAAACATGACGGTTAGTTGTAGTTTCTTGCTTTATTTAGACCAGTTTCTTATATATGATGATAAAGTTCTAAGCCTGTCATTGCAAATCATGTGTTTGTAGATATTTGTGCTTTTTGGATTGGATGTTTTATCCTACGAGCAACCTATGTCAGCATTTGCTTTGCATTTGATAATATTCTGAGGGGAAGAACTGATTTCCTTCTCAAATATATCTTGGTACGAATAAGAAATGGCCTTCTCTTCTCCATTTGGGTAAGAACAACCTTCTATCTTCATCAGAGACTCTTATGGATATTATGACTTTCTAATGACTTGTAATGACTTTCTAATGACTTGTAAACTCTCACGAACAGATATCTATCGTACCGGGATTGCTTGGCCTACTTATCGACCTTATGATCATCATCCCATTACGAGTGCCACTGAACGAAACACCACTCTTTTTCTTGATCCAAGATTGGTTGATTGGACTAGTGGTGCTCAACATCTGGACCTTTCTTGTAAGATAAACATCAAAAGGGTTTCACCAAAGACGACTCAATATTTTTTTTGGAGCAATTAATATATATTGCTTTCTCTTATGTTCCTGTAGACAATGCTCACGCCTATCAAGTGTTTGGCAACCAAGGCATGGCGAAGGAAGTTCGAAAGAATCAGGAACGTGGGAATCAATAAGCTTCCTTCAATGTGGCTGCTTCGAGATGTGATTGGCTCCATCATAATCACGCTTCTAACCTCACTCTCCATCCCTTACGTGTTCTTGAAGTCTCTGCTCCCGTTGCTTGGATTTTCTCAAAGCGTCAATGGAGCTATTGAGCGGTTTATCTGGCCAGCATCACTAGCCTTGATTGCGGTCTGGTTCATGATTAAGCTAACACTTGAGCTCATTATCTACTTGCACGAGTTGATGTTCAATGAACGGTACATGGTGGGTGAAAGAGTTGGGGATTTGACTGAAGATCTCTAGAGCAGGAGGGAGCTACTAATCCATGGAGTATGACAACCAAGTACTCTTTTGATGATAGAACGAATCAAACTATGTTAATATCTTTAACAATGGTTAGGTTTCTGATGTGGTAGATGCCCATGTTGTCTTACCTTTGAATCATGGGAATGAGTCTATCTCTATTTGACTAACGTCTCTCGTGTATTTATTTAACTAATTAAAAGTTTTAAGATACATCTTTATCCTTTGTTTCTCAAATAAATTTCAGATATTTGTAAACAATTTTTTTTAATATACATGCAAAAAATATCTCATGAATACCTCGAATTCGTTTATTCTTATATCATTTTTTACTAGTTTTAGAAAAATACTCTTAGTAGTGTTTTTAAAACATCAGATATATAAAACCAAGTTGGGAATATTGGTCATGAGACTCGTGACCATAAAGTTTTCACCTTTTTTATTTTTGAAACTTAAAAGTTCACCTTTGTTACAGGAAAACTTATTTTAACAGTGGTAATTTTAACTTTCGCCGTTGGTAAAATTGATAGGAAGCAACGCGGAAAGTCACCTCTCTTTACTCTGCTGGACTGTTGTCTGTCAAAAAGCAGCAGGGAAGGCACGCCATCGTACACACCAAAATTAGTAATTATTTATTTAAATTTGGTTGATAGAACGAATCAACATATGTTAATATCTTTAACAATGGTTAGGTTTCTAATGTTGTAGATGTTGTCTTACCTTTGAATGAGAGAGATACTATTATAAAGTAGTGAATCATGGGAATGAGTTATCTCCATTTAACTTACGTCTCATGTGTTTATTTAACTGATTAAAATTTTTGAGGGCGTCTTTATCTTTCTCAAACAAATTTTAATTACTAATAAACAAAAAAGGTTTTAAGCAAAAGAAAAGAAAAAAACAAACAAAAAGGTTTGATATACATGCAAAAGTATCTCATGAATATCTCGAAGTCGTTTATTATTTAATCATTTTTATATTAGTTTTAGAGAAAATAGTAATACTCTCGAAAAATTCACCTTTGTTACAAGACAAACTGCAGTAATTTAAATTTAGCCGTTGGTAAAATAGATAGGAAGCAACGCGGAAAGTCACCACTCTCTCTCCTTTACTCTGTCTGCTACCTGCCAAAAAAGCAGCAGAGAAGGCGTCGTCATCAGTCAACACACTAATATTAGTAATTTAATTATTTTTTTTTTTTTAAATGTAAATTTGTTTGTTGGTTTTTAAGGTCATATGCGTTTGCCGCTTCAGAGAAAACACACACAGAGTGACAACGACGACGACTCGAAAGAGAGACGAGAGAAAGAGCTTCGCGTTTCCTAAAAAATGGAGGTTTCGCCGAAAGCCACTAGCTACGGCGAGAGTTTCTCAGCGGAAGACGAAGAAGACGGAGACCTGTGCCGGATTTGTCGATCGCCGGAGAAACCAGGAAATCCTTTGAGATACCCGTGCTTGTGCCGAGGCTCGATCAAGTTCGTCCATCAAGACTGTCTCCGTACCTGGCTCGATCGTCGCCGGAAGAAGAAATGCGAGGTTACTTTTCTTAGACCTAAGAGTTTTGAGGAGGATTGATTACGATTCGAACTTTCCTGATGTTTAAGTTACGAAAAATAGTTTCAGTTTGGCTTAGTTTTGGGGGTTTAGGTTAGGGTTTTAAACTTTTTTGTCGTTTAGTGTGGTTGTTTCTGATCTGTTTCCTCTCCGTTGCAGGTGTGTGGGGGAAGATACTCTTTTGTTCCAGTCTACTCCGAGAACGCTCCGGAGAGGCTTTCTTGGGACGAGTTTCTACTCGGAGTCTTGTCGAGAGCAGGGCGTTTCTTGAATGCGATTGTTCCTTGGATTGTGCTGATTCTCTTGAACAGCTACTTCGCTTCTCTACACCCTTGGGGCCAAGAACTCGCTTCTCAGTTCCAGAGGGATTTCTCCATGACTCGGAAGCTCGCGTACCTCTCCACCGGCCTGTTTTACATCTTTTGTATCTCGGCTGTATTGAACTATACCGCTGTTACGAGGTTGGAGGTGGGAGATGTCAACGTCAGGAGGTTTATTGGGGACCGCGGAGGAGGAGGAGTCTTGTGGTGGAGGCATGTGAAGATCCTTTGTGATTGGTATTGTGGTAGACTCAGAGATTTGGCGGGGCAACCTCGTCACCTAATTTTTGTTCCTCCAGAGGCGCCGCTTCATGAGTTTGGGGTTATCAGACGTATGCTTTTCTTTCTGGATGATGGTGCTTTCGCTGTAAGTTTTCTATCTTTTTTTTTCTTTAGTTACCACAGTGATAGATTGTTTAGTAACAAGTTTTGTTTTTTTGTTCTGTTTACAGCTTCTTGCCATCAGCGTATGTGTGGCTATTCCCGTTGTTCTTCTGCCTGTTTGGATTGGGAAGATTGGAGGCAGCTATTTGTCTGTAAGCTCCCCTGTTCTTCTTGGATACGTGATAATGCTGTCAGGTTGCTTCGCTTACGTTGGATTCCTCTTCGCTCTCCATCAGAACCTGTTTCCAGTCATGGTTCGGTGGCTTTCCCTGGGTGTTCACTTCATGTGGGTTTTCTTACTAAAATCCTGCAAAACCATGCGAAGTCTTGCTGGCTTTGGAATCCGTCAAGCCTCACTTCCAGCCGTATTCCACTGGTTTTCTTTATTGTTTCGCTTCATAGCAGTGATATTAGTGATATTGCCATATTTCTTGTGGGTTTCTTCAGCAATGGCCTGCAAAAGCCTGAAACGTCTTGTGAGCTCTGGAAACATCTTCATTCACCGTCAAGCCTCACTTCCAGTCATACTCCACTGGTTTTCTCTAGGATCTCGCTTCGTAACAGTGACATTGCCACGTTTCTTGTGGGCTTCCTCAGCAGTTGCCTACATAATCCTATCTGCCCTTAAGGATGCTTCTGTCTTTTGCTTTAAAATCTGTGTGATGCCTTGGATGATTGGCTGGTGGCTCGGAATCTGCACCTCCCCTATGTTTGGAACCATATTTTCCGAGAGTGTGGAGACTGTTTGGGACTTCCTATGCATAATGATCCTACGCTGGTCTTCTGGAAACGTTTGCTTGTTGGCTGCTCAGTCTTGCATGGTCCGTATACAGGAGGTAATAAGGTTTAATTTTTTTGTTTCATTCAACAGCCGAACCTTATTCTTTTATAAGATTTTTCCTCATTTTCTTCTTGTTTTGGCAGATTGTTCATGAACGAGCCATTTGGCATCTCTTAGATGTCACAGATCCAGACTACAAGATCACCAGAATGAATTTTGGTCACACTTTCTTTGCACTTGCTTCTCATGGGGTGTTGTTGGTGATTTTGTTTCACTTACCAATCAGAGCAATCACACTTATCAGCCCATCGTTTTTCCCTGTTGAGTTATGGTAAAAGCTTGCTGCATTTGCTTACCTCTGAAACCTTACCTTATATATCATTTTCTAATTTCTTTGTACTTTGAACATAACGCAGGATGCATGACAAAAAGGTTTCTGCTGGTGCACACTTTATCTATTTCCAGCTAATGACGCCCTTCCAAAAATGGTTAATCGGACATGTCAAACCAGCTATGGAACTTCTAGTTCAGAATTGGATCATTAATGTTAGTGCTTGGCTTAAACTTAGTGATTACTTGCTGGTTGGGCCACGACGAGGGGATCAAAATGTGAGACCAATGATGCGACGAAGAAGGCAGTGGCTTCTAATATGCTCCATAGCTGAAGGCTCTTTGGTCAGTTATGGATCTCGGAATGCTGAGGAAGATACTAATGACCAAAAAGATAACAGGTGATTGACTTATACATACAAGCTTTTAATTATACATAAATATTTGTTCTGACAAGTTGCACTCTAAGGTTTCTGCTGAGGATTGGATTGATGATGATGCTAGCGGCTTTGAGTCTGTTCGTAGTTAGCACAGCCTTCATGGCTTTACCTGTTTTTCTTGGGAGAGGATTCCTTGAGTCTATCTCTTTCATCATGCTAAGATTTGGACTCAAACGTGACGGTGTGTTGTACATCCTTCTTCATCTCGTTTCTTATATTAGACCATTCTTTTTCTTATTCACATGCCTCCAAACTTCTATGTCACTTCTTTGTGAATCTCGTATTTTTTGTAGATTTTCTTGCTTTTTGGATTGGATATAGCATCATGGGACAAACCTATGCCATCACTTGCTTTGCATATGATGAAATTCAGAAGGGAAGATTCGATTTGCTTCTCAAAGATGTCTTCACGTGGACACAAAATGGGTTGCTTTTCTCCATCTGGGTAAGAACAATCTTTCATTTTCACACCAAAAAAAACTCATGAAGATTATTATGACTTCTAACATACGAAATCCGGTGAACAGATCTCTGTCATACCAGGGTTGCTCGGTCTACTTATCGAACTTATGATCATCATCCCCTTACGAATGCCACTAAATGAATCACCGGTCCATTTCTGGATCCAAGATTGGCTGATAGGAGTAGTGGTGCTTCACATATGGGTACTTCTGGTAAGATAAACAACATTAAGAGGATTTCAACAAAGATGCAGCTTTCTTGCAGACCAAGTAATGTATATGTTTCTCCTTCTTTCTCTTACAGACAATGTTCACGCCTCTCACCTGGTTCGCAACTGAGGCATTTCAAAGAAAGCTGGAAAGAATCAGAAATGTGGGAATCGATAGACTTCCTTCGACGTGGCTGCTTCGAGAAGTGCTCAGCTCCATCATAAACACACTTCTAACCACACTCTCCATCCCTTACCTGGTTGTGAAGCTTCTGTTCCCGTTGCTTGGCTTTTCAGAAAGCGTCACTTCAGCTACCGAGCGACTTATATGGCCTGCGTTATTTGCCTTGCTAGCGGTTTGGATCATTGCGAGGATAACACGTGACTTCATCATCTACGTTCACCAACAGGTCTTCAACGAACGGTATCTGGTGGGTGAAATACTTGGCAATTTGACTGAAGAAGAAGTAGAGCAGAGGATATAATTCATGGAGTATATGACAACACAGACTCTTGTTGATAGAACGAATCAAAACATGTTGTTGTCTTTACTCTTTAGCAATGCTTAGGTTTCTAACTTTGACAAGTAAACCAGAAGAAACCAATTTTAGGTTCTTATTTTGGATAGGATATGATATTATCTGAACCAGCCGGTTTAAAATGTTGGTTTAACCTCGGTTTAGCAAACGCAATTTATATACAGCGTGTGGTTGGTTCGTTTTCTTTCGTGTACACGTTCTTGGCGTTTAGCTTCAACGTGAACTGATTTCCTTCTCAAATATATCTTGGTACGAATAAGAAATGGCCTTCTCTTCTCCATTTGGGTTAGAACAACCTTCTAATTTCATCAGAGACTCTCTTGGATATTATGACTTTGTAATGACTTGTAATGACTTTCTAGTGACTTGTAAACTCTGACGAACAGATCTCTATCATACCGGGATTGCTTGGCCTACATATCGACCTTATGATCATCATCCCATTTCGAGTGCCACTGAACGAAACACCACTCTTATTCTTGATCCAAGATTGGTTGATTGGACTAGTGGTGCTCAACATCTGGACCTTTCTTGTAAGATAAACATCAAAATGGTTTCGCCAAAGACTCAAGATTTTTTTTGGAGCAATTAATGTATATTGCTTTCTCTTATGGTACTGTAGACAATGCTCACGCCTATCAAGTGTTTGGCAACCAAGGCATGGCGAAGGAAGTTCGAAAGAATCAGGAACGTGGGAATCAATAAGCTTCCTTCAATGTGGCTGCTTCGAGATGTGATTGGCTCCATCATAAACTCACTTCTAACCACACTCTCCATCCCTTACGTGCTTGTGAAGTCTCTGTTACCTTTGTTTGGATATTCCCAAAGCTTCAACACAGCTACTGAGCGGTTTATCTGGCCAGCGTCATTAGCGTTGATTGCGATCTGGTTCATGACAAAGCTAACACTTGAGGTCATTGTCTACTTGCACCAGTTGATATTCAATGAACGGTACATGGTGGGTGAAAGAGTTGGGGATTTGACTGAAGATCTCTGGAGCAGAAGGGAGCTACTAATCCATGGAGTGTGAAAAACAAAACAAGGACTCTTTTGATGATAGAACGAATGCCCCGAATTAAAATATGTTAATATCTTTAACAGTGGTTAGGTTTCTAATGTGGTAGATGTTGTCTTACACTCTTATCTTTGAATCATGGGATTGAGTCTATCTCTATTGAACTAATGTCTCTCTTGTATTTATTTAACTAATTAAAAAAAAATTAAGAGGCATCTTTATCCTTTGTTTCTCAAACAAATTTCAATTATTTTGTTTCTCAAACAAATTTCAGATATTAGTAAACAATTTTTTTTAATATTATCTCATGAATACCTCGAATTCGTTTATTCTTTTATCATTTTTTACCAGTTTTAGAAAAATACTCTCAATAGTGTTTTTAAAACATCAGATATATAAAACCAATTTGGGAATATTGGTCATGAGACTCGTGACCATAAAGACCATAAAGTTCACCCTTTTCTTTTGAAACTTAAAAGTTTAACCTTTGTTACAGGAAAACTTATTTTAACAGTGGTAATTTTAACTTTCACCGTTGGTAAAATTGATAGGAAGCAACGCGGAAACTCACCTCTCTCTTTACTCTACTGGACTGTAGGCTACAGTCTGTAGACTGTGAAAAAGCAACAGGGAAGGCACGTCATCAGTCGTACACACCAAAATTAGTAATTATTTATTTAAATTTCGTTTCAAAAATATAATTTTTTTTATTTAAGGTCATTCATACGCGTTTGCCGCTTCAGAGAAAACACAGAGAGTGACGACGACGACTCGAAAGAGAGACGAGAGAAAGAGCTTCGCGTTTCCTAAAAATGGAGGTTTCGCCGAAAGCTCCCGGTAGCTACGACGAGAGTTTCTCAGCAGACGAAGATGAAGAAGACCTGTGCCGGATTTGTCGATCGCCGAAGGAACCAGGAAATCCGTTAAGGTATCCATGCCTATGCCGAGGTTCAATCAAATACGTTCACCAGAACTGTCTCCGTACCTGGCTCCGTCGCCGCGGGAAGAAGAAATGCGAGGTTACTTACCTTCTTTTCTTAGACCTAAGAGTCTGTGGGGGATTGTGTGGGTTCTGATTCGAACTTGGCTTAGTTTTGGGGGTTTAGGGTTTAAAACTTTTTTTGTCGTTTAGTGTGGTTGTTTCTGATCTGTTCCTCTGTGTTTCCGTTTGCAGGTGTGTGGGGGAAGATACTCTTTTGTTCCAGTTTACTCAGAGAATGCTCCGGAGAGGCTTCCTTGCAACGAGTTTCTACTTGGAGTCTTATCAAGACTTGGACGTTTCTTGAAGTCGATTGTTCCTTGGGTTGTGCTGATTCTCTTGAACAGCTACTTCGTTTCTCTACACCCTTGGGGACAAGTGATTGCTTCTGAGTTCCATAGTGATTTCTCCATGCCTCGGAAGCTCGCTTACCTGTCCACCGGCCTGTTTTACATCTTTTGTATCGCGGGTGTATTGACCTATACCGCTGTTTTGAGGATGGAGGTGGGAGATGTCAACGTCAGGAGGTTTATTGGGAACGGCGGAGGAGGAAGAGTCTTGTGGTGGAGGCATGTGAAGATCCTTTGTGATTGGTATTGTCGTAGACTCATACGTGTCGTTGGGCAACCTCCTCGGCCAATACATCTTCCTCCAGAGGGGCCGCTTCATGAGTTTGGGGTTGTCAGACGGCTGCTTTTCTTTCTAAATGATGATGCATTCGCTGTAAGTGTTCTTTCTTGATTAGGTAATTTAGTTACCACGATGAAGATTGTTTGGTAAACAAGTTGTGTTTTTGTTCTGTTACAGCTTCTTTTCATCAGCGTGTTTGTGGCTATCCTCCTTGTGCTTCTCCCTGTTTGGATTGGAAAGATTGGAGGCAGCTATTTGTCTGTAAACTCCCCTGTTATTCTTGGATACATGATGATGCTGTCAGGTTGCTTCGCTTACATTGGATTCCTCTTCGCTCTCCATCAAAACCTGTTTCCAGTCATGGTTCGGTGGCTTTCACTAGGGGTTCACTTCATAGCAATGAAGTTGCCATGTCTCTTGTGGGCTTTCTCAGTGAAATCCTGCAAAAGTCTGCAAAGTCTTGTGGGTTTTGGAATCCGTCAAGCCTCGCTTCCAGCCACACTCCACTGGTATTCTTCAGTGTTTCACTATCTAGCAGTGACATTGCCACGTTTATTGTGGGTTTCCACAGCAACGATCTGTAAAAACCTGCAAAGTCTTGTGAGCTCTGGAATCATCTTCGTTCTCCGTCAAACCACACCTGAAGCCATGCTCCACTGGTTTTCTCTAGGATCTCGCTTCATAACAGTGGTATTGCCACGTTTCTTGTGGGTTTCCTCAGCAACGGTCTGTAAAAGCCTGCAAAGTCTTGTGAGCTCTGGAATCATCTTCATTCTCCATCATGCCTCGCTTCCAGTCATACTCCACTGGTTTTCTCTAGGATATCGCTTCATAACAGTGAGATTGGCACGTTTCTGGAGGGTTTCCTCAGCAGTGGCCTGCATAATCCTATCTGTCCTTAAGCTTCCTTCTGTCTTGTGTTTTAAAATCTGTGTTATGCCTTGGATGATCGGCTGGTGGCTCGGAATCTGCACCTCCCCTATGTTTGGAACCAGGTTATCCCAGAGTTTTGAGACTGCTTGGGACTTCCGATGTATGATGATCCTACTTTGGTTATCTGGAATCGTTTGCTTGTCGGCTGCTCAGTCTTGCATGATCCGTATACAGCAGGTAATAGGTTTGAAGTTTTTTGTTTCATTCAACAGCCGAACCTTATTTTTTATTAGATTTTTCCTCATTTTCTTTTTGTTTTGGCAGATTGTTCATAAACGAGCCATTTGCTATCTCTTAGATGTCACAGATCCAGCCTACAAGATCACCAAAATGAATTTTGGTCACACTTTCTTTGCGCTTGCTTCTCATGGGGTGTTGTTGGTGATTTTGTTTCACTTACCGATTAGAGCAATTACATTTATCAGCCCATCATTTTTTCCTCTTGATTTGTGGTAATAAACTTGCTGCATTTGCTTCCCTCTGAAACCTTACCTTATATATCATTTCTAAATTTCTTTGTACTTTGAACATAACGCAGGCCCACCGACGAAAAGCGTTCTCTTGGTGCACAGTCGATCTATTTCCACCTAATGAGGTCCTCCCCAAAATGGTTAATGGAACTTGTCATTCCAGCTATGGAACTTCTAGTCCAGAACTGGATAATCACCGTTAGTTCTTGGCTTGAACTGAGTGATTACATTCTGGTTGTGCCCCGACGAGAGGATCAAAATGTGAGACCAATGATGCGACGAAGAAGGCAGTGGCTTCTATTCTGTTCCATAGCTGAAGGATCTTTGGTCAGTTTGCATAGATCTCGGAATGCTGAAAATGATACTAATAGCCAAAGAGATAACAGGTGATTGACTTATACATGCAAGCTTTTTATAATAATGAAATGAATTGTTCTGACAAGTTGCACATTATTAGGTTTCTGCTGAGGATTGCATTAATGTTGATGCTAGCGGCTTTGAGTCTTTCTGTAGTTAGTACAGCTTTCATGGCTTTACCTATTTTTCTTGGGAGAGGATTCCTTGAGTCTATCTCTTTCATCATGCTAAGATTTGGACTCAAACGTTACGGTGTGTTGTACATCCTTCTTCATCTCGTTTCTTATTAGACCATTCTTTTTCTTATTCACATGCCTCCAAACTTGTATGTCACTCTTTGTGAATCTCGTGGTTTTGTAGATCTTCTTACTTTTTGGATTGGATATGGTATCATCAGACAAACCTATGCCATCACTTGCTTTGTATCTGATCAAATCAAGAAGGGAAGATTCGATTTGCTTCTCAAAGATGTCTTCATGTGGACACGAAATGGCTTGCTTTTCTCCATCTGGGTGAGAACAACCTTTCATTTTTCACACAAAAGAAACTCTTGAAAATGATGACTTCTAACTTGCAAAATGGGGTGAACAGATCTCTGGCATACCAGGGTTGCTCGGTCTACTTATCGAACTTATGATCATCATCCCCTTACGAGTGCCACTAAATGAATCACCGGTCCATTTCTTGATCCAAGATTGGCTGATAGGAGTAGTAGTGCTTCACATATGGGTACTTCTGGTAAGATAAACAACATTAAGAGGATTTCAACAAAGACGCAGCTTTCTTGCAGACCAAGTAATGTATATGTTTCTCCTTCTTTCTCTTACAGACAATGTTCACGCCTCTCACCTGGTTCGCAACTGAGGCATGTCAAAGAAAGCTGGAAAGAATCAGGAATGTGGGAGTCGATAGACTTCCTTCGACGTGGCTGCTTCGAGAAGTGCTCGGCTCCATCATAAACACGCTTCTAACCACACTCTCCATCCCTTACCTGCTCGTGAAGTTCCTGTTCCCGTTGCTTGGATTTTCAGAAAGCGTCACTTCAGCTACTGAGCGGCTTATATGGCCTGCGTTATTTGCCTTGCTAGCGGTTTGGATCATTGCCAGGATAACACGTGACTTCATCATCTACGTTCACCAACAGGTCTTCAACGAACGGTATCTGGTGGGTGAAATAGTAGGCAATTTGACTGAAGAAGAAGTAGAGCAGAGGATATAATTCGATGGAGTATATGACAACACACAGACTCTTGTTGATAGAAGGAATCAAAACATGTTGTTGTCTTTACTCTTTAGTAATGCGTAGGAGGTTTTAAACTTTGACGAGTAACCAGAAGAAACCAGTTTTAGGTTCTTATTTTGGATAAGATACGATATTATCTGAAGCAGCTGGTTTAAAATGTTGGTTTAACCTCGGTTTAGCAAACGCAATTTATATACAGCGTGTGGTTGGTTGTTTTCTCTCGTGTCTCTTGGCGTTTAGCTTCAACGTGGATGTTCGTTTTAATGACGCAACATTTTTAATTTATTTATTTTTAATTAATCCATCTCTCTCTCTCTCTCTCTCTGGGAGTAACCTTGAAGTTGTCAAGTATTACCAACGTGCCACTCTCACAGTTTCAGTGGACTCGGAAACAAAACAAAAAAAGCGATTCAAAGCTGAGAATATATCAAATCCATCCGATTGACGGAGACGCCGAGATTCATCCTTCATCGGCGTTGTCTTCTCCAAGCTCTTGATCGAAGAACCTCTGAAGACGAAATGGCGTTCTGGTGGCCGCTGATCGTTCTCGCCTTCGCTTACGCGATCTGCAGATTCCTTCTCATGCTCATTCCTCCCAACGTTCCTTCCATCGACGTAGACGCATCCGATGGTAACTCTTCCTCTATCTCTGTACCATCTCCTAACTTCCGTTTATCGTTTTGCTTGTTCGTTTGCTTATCGATGTTTGATTTGAATTTTTTTTGGGAACAGTGTTGGCTCATGGAAAAGAAACGGAGGAGAATAGCTTCATTTATGTGAGTAATCTTCATTCGCATCACTTCTCGTTTCCATCGCTGAGTGATGAGAGATTTAAGCTGTTGATAATTTGGTTTAGGACTTAGATATCGTAATGTTAAATGTAGATTTCATTTCTGTATTAGTGAAATTAACTTTGGTTTCCATATTTGTAAATCCAAGAAGCTGTTATATTATGATAACTAATTAATTGACGAATATTTGTGTTCTTGTTGATTTGATTAGCAGACTGAATAAGAGTTTCTCTGTGACTTGATATTTTAGATTCCTCCAAGAGGACGGAGCCAACAGTCTGACAAAAAAGTTCAATGCTATGAACCTGCCACGATGAAGTATCTTGGATATTTCCCTGCTCTCTCCACTTCTGAGGTTAGTAGATTCTTCTGTCCTTTTTGTGAAGTTATAGTTTTAAGAGAAATGTAGCTCAAAGGTTTCTCTCAAGCGATCTACTTTTATCCTGAGATTGGATTTACATTTTTGTGTGTTTCAGGTTAAGGAGCGAGTAACACTGTCAAGGAAGGCTCAGAAAACATGGGCTCAAAGTAGCTTCAAGGTGAGAAGGCAGTTCTTGCGGATTCTTCTCAAATATATTATCGAACACCAAGAGCTTATATGCGAGTAAGGATTCATTTCTTTTCTACTCAGTGGTTTGTTATATAGGTTCTGCTTAACATCTATACCTTTTTTTTTTCTCGATTGATGCTAAGATAGTCTCGTGTTTGTTTAGAGTCTCGTCACGTGATACTGGAAAGACTATGGTTGATGCGTCCTTGGGAGAGATAATGACTACTTGTGAGAAAATTACTTGGCTTCTTTCCGAGGGCGAACGGTGGTTAAAGCCTGAACATCGGTATCTCCATAATATATAATCCAAATATCAGTTTTTACTTATAGTTCTCCTTCGATCATGCATAGCTATGGTCTCAATTCAATTTTTTGCAGATCTTCAGGAAGAGCTATGCTTCATAAAGTATCAAGAGTAGAGTTCCATCCCCTTGGTGTCATTGGAGCTATAGTCCCATGGAATTATCCTTTCCACAATATCTTCAATCCTATGCTGGCTGCAGTCTTCTCAGGGAATGGCATTGTTATTAAGGTATTACCGGAATGCCTTTTATAGTACTATAATTCGCTGACCCATTTTGATTTGATCTTTTCAAAGAGAATGACATTCATCATATCTCAATTTTCTTTCATGTTACTGTTAATATGATGCTGTTAATATGATGTCGACATCTTGGGTAGGGCAACCATTAAGAGGAAGTTGATTAGTCTTCATTGCATATTTCATTTTGAGGTTTTGTATGCTTTTATGATATCATGAAACCTTTTCTGCAGGTTTCGGAACACGCGAGCTGGTCGGGATGCTTTTACTTCCGCATTATTCAAGCAGCTTTAGCTGCTGTTGGAGCACCTGAGAATCTAGTCGATGTGATAACAGGGTCTGTTATATTTCAACTCTCCTAAGCTCACTCTTATCAAATTTTTTTCCCCAAAATAACACATTTCGTTTCAGGTTTGCGGAGACCGGAGAAGCACTTGTCTCATCTGTTGATAAAATGATATTTGTTGGGTCTACTGCTGTTGGCAAGATGGTACAGTCTACAGACTTTCTTCTTCATTCTCCTCCGTTTACTATTAGTTGTAATTATTCAACATGTTGCAGATAATGAGAAATGCGGCTGAGACATTGACACCTGTCACTCTTGAGCTTGGTGGAAAAGATGCATTTATCATATGTGAAGACGCCGATGTCTCCCATGTAAGTGGTTTTTCTGTATCATCATACCTTCTTCTGAGTTCTTGTTGTTCCTTATTGGAAATGGAGGTTTTTCCTTCGATAATACTAACACAATTCTATTGTACAATGTATGTAGGTTGCACAAGTGGCTGTAAGGGGCACTCTTCAGTCCAGCGGGCAAAACTGTGCGGGTGCTGAAAGATTTTATGTTCACAAAGACATATATACTGCATTCATTACCCAAGTTACCAAGATTGTGAAGTCCGTTTCTGCTGTAAGTGCATTGTTCTCTGTTTTCTTAGTCTTCGCTTTCTCAAATTTTCTCCCCTTTATCTTATTAAAGTCCTGCTTACATATCAGGGTCCTCCTCTAACTGGGAGGTACGACATGGGAGCTATCTGTTTACAAGAGCACTCTGAGAACCTACAGAGCCTAGTAAATGACGCCTTAGACAAAGGAGCAGAAATTGCCGTTCGTGGAAGCTTTGGTCATCTGGGAGAGGATGCAGTCGATCAGTATTTCCCTCCAACTGTTCTTATCAATGTAAACCACACCATGAAGATAATGAAAGAAGAGGTACGTAACCTTACACTTACCTTCATTGGCTTGAAGTTCGAAGACTTTTTTTATTTTGTTGCTTCATGTTGGTGGTGCACCACTGACCACACAATGCATTGTACACACCCCAGTTTGTAAGATGCTTATTAATGTGTGAAAATCAGGCCTTTGGACCAATAATGCCGATCATGCAATTCAGCACCGATGAAGAGGTCATCAAGTTGGCGAACGATTCACGATATGCGCTCGGCTGTGCCGTATTTTCAGGAAGCCAGCGTCGAGCAAAACAAATTGCTTATCAAATTCAGTGCGGTGTTGCTGCCATCAATGACTTTGCATCGAACTACATGTGCCAGGTACTCAGCACTAGCTAAAATAGTCGAGGGGGTTTTAACTTTCACTTACTTGATTAAGAGCAAGACTTTTTCCTCTTTTAATTTTTGCAGTCGCTCCCGTTTGGAGGTGTAAAGGATAGCGGGTTTGGACGGTTTGCTGGCATAGAAGGTTTAAGAGCTTGCTGTCTTGTGAAATCCGTGGTCGAGGATAGGTTTTGGCCACTCATCAAAACCAAGATTCCAAAACCTATTCAGGCAAGTTCTTTCTTAAAACAACAAACATAAAACTGTATATCCGTTAATAACAATTCTTATTGTGGTCAAAATCACAGTACCCGGTAGCAGAAAACGCATTTGAATTCCAGGAGGCACTAGTTGAAACCCTTTATGGCCTCAACATCTGGGACCGACTGAGATCCCTAATCGATGTCCTCAAGTTCCTTACCGATCAGGGCTCTCACGTGAGCAGAACAAGAAAGAGTCACTAAAAACCTGGGTGTGACGAATAACTTTCATGTCCACAAAACAATTTTTAGTTTTTACCATTTGCATGCATCAGCTGAGTTGCTAATTTTGTTTATTAGTCAGCCTTTTTGGGTTTACAACAACATAAGCCTCAGAGAGACTCGTTTTTCCTTGGAAGGGCGATTTGTTCCTTGTGGTTGTGGCATTATGGGATACTTGTGTTCCACATTTGCTTTTCTTATATAATATAGTTTGGTCTATTCAAATCTCTCATGTCTCAAGGACATATGATGTTTTGCAGTTTGGTAACTTTCGATATTTGTTGAAGACAAATCTAGTTATGAAGACCACATCCATTCAGAAACAACCAATTATGTTAACTTAAACAAAGATGCTATTTTCTGACAAAGATCTATTAAAATTACAAAACAACAGGAAATAATCAGTAAGATACTTTTTAAAAAAGGTTTAAACAAACAGTGAGTATGAAGAAAAGATTTGGCGTGAGGCTCTCATTTACAGAGTAATAAAGAAGAGAGATTTTTCATTTCATAATTCGCGTTTCAGTACAATGCTAATGATCCCTATTTGCGATTTCGGCTGGAAATGCTCATCTGTATCCACTTCTTCAATCTCCTGTAATAATAACATGACTTAACAGTTAAAACAAATGAAACAAACCATAAAAAGCTGAACAAATAAGTATATATTTTGTTGTGGATCAAAACCTGTACTACATCCTCTCCCTTTAGAACTCTTCCAAACACAATAAGCTGATCATTCAGATCCGGGATTGGCGCTGTTGTGATCAGAAGCTCGAAGTCCTTGTTGTTCCCTTTGTTTTTTGGTGTCCCCAACATGAACGCCTCATGTTTTGGGCTGAATAAAAAAAAGAACACAGTTTGGATCTTCAGACTAAAGATAGATGATGAAGGCAAAGCAAGTAAGATACCTTGTGTCAAGGCGACCACGGAGCTTTCCTTTAGCAGTCCATTCTTCTACAGGTATAGAACTCGAGGAGTGACCAGCTTGCACCAAGTAGTTTTTTATAACCCGATGAAACGGCATTCCCTTAAAGTGATCTTTTTGACTGCAACGATAAGTCGACTGTATTATTACTTCTACCATAAGATAGATTAGTGTCACATTGTGATTCAGCATGTTTCTCTTTTGTGTCGTTTAACGTTCCAAATAAGAGAATGATAGGACTTGAGGTTCATATATAATCGACGAAGAAATTGAAGTTACTTGAAACTAATCTTCCTAGCTTAAGAACAAGCCATGACTTAGCCTTTACACAAGTTCATATACTTTTCCTTTCTATCTAGCTTGAAAGTTAAGAGAATAATAAAAAGAATCATATTACTTACCATAGATCAAGAAACTGGTCCACAGCTTCAGGGGAAGCATCTTTAAAGAGTTCAACAGTTATGAGACCTTTTGATGTGCTTATATCCTACATGAGATAAGAATATAGAAGCAAGATATTATTGAAAAATGTATATCCAGGAGTTAAGACAGATGATGTTCTACTTTTAGATACGTCTATGAACAGAAACATAATAACCAAGGTGAGATATAAGAACAAGGGTGGTTAAACAAGAAACATAAGCAAGTAGACAAGGATATAGATTAACTTACGGCATAACCAGGGACAGGAAGATCGTGATTCTTTTGTTGTGTTACAGCGTTTGTGTCCTGCAACAAAAAAAAAACACAAAGTGCACAGAAGTTCATCAGAATCAAAACACGTAAAAGAATAGCACTGAGATAAAACAGTACCTCAAAACTATGACTCTGGGTTTCAAGTGTGTTTCTTGATCTGAGAGATAAACCAAGATCATATTAAACGTTAATAGATAGAAAGTTCTATCTATAAAAATTAAAAGATGGAAAGAAAGAAAGAAAGAAACAAAACCTCTGGGACCAATGACGATAAGTAGTGACCAAGGAGAGTACAACAACAGCAACTACAAGATTACACACGACAATAGTCGAAATACTTATCCGACTAGGACCCTTCTTCTTCTTGCTTTGATTAAGCAGAGCCTGAGGTTTTATCCTCGCCATTTGCACCCCTTTTATCTCACAGCAAATAACTGATACAACTTGCTCCCTGCAAACCACAAATCAATTTGATAAGTTAACTTCAACACACAAAAGCTCCTAACTGGAATCAAACTAGGTGTTGGTTGACCTGATTCAGAATCTAACATATAATCAAATCAACGCATGTGAAAACACTACAAAAGAGTTCCTCCCTGTTTCAATAGCTTTCAACCAGTAACTTCCGATACATCAGATCCACTACTACTGTTTTTCAAATTCTCAATCAAATCAAACAGAAAGTAGATATCAATTTCGAGCAACGGAGTATCTCATGTCCCAACCAGATCATATAAATTGGAAATTGCAGATAAAAGAAGAAAAAAAAAACGCACCTTGGAAGTTAGAAAAAATAAAAGAAAGAGCGTTAGGACAAGAACCGTGTGGAGATTGGTCGTGTTTTGTATCGCCGATGGAAAACTGGTTTTGAATATTTCTCCCTTTTTTTTTCAGAGACGCTTCAGATCAGCCGCGTGTTATCCGACGGCTGTGACTACAGCTCACCCAGAACTCGACGAAAATTTGGTTTGGTTTTTCATTAAAGGTAAACCGGTTATCAAATATCAAGCTTGTAACATGAAATTACTATTTGACAATTTATCAAATATTTTAATTTTGTAACAAATTAATTTTTAAAGAATTTATATTTATAAATAAAAAACCTTTAAATTCAAAAGATTATAAGCCAATATTTCAATATAGCGTGGCACACGATTTGTCTTCCCAAAAAAGAAGGCGGTCTAAGACTGAAAAACCTCATCGTCTGGAATCAGGTCCTCTGTTTGAAATTCATATGGAGGCTCTTATCAAAGGCAGAATCGTTGTGGACAGACTGGCATTGGAACATTCACATGACTAATAATTCATTTTGGGAGATTGAAGCTAATGCCGCTGACTCCTGGGCATGGCGGAAGCTACTTGATTTGAGACCCCTGGCGCTTCGTTTCTGCAAAACAACGCTGGGAAATGGCCAGTCAGCACGGTTCTGGTTCGACGCATGGACTCCACTGGGCCAGTTGATAACATACATTGGCAATGCAGGTCCAAGAGCGGTGAGACTGAGAAAGAATGCGTTAGTAGCGGATGCAATCAACGATTCGAGCTGGACTCTCCCTCACCCGAGATCCCAAAAGGAAGTTGATCTCCACTCTTATCTTACTACTATCTCTTTGCCACTACCTGAAAATGTTCTAGATGAATATGTTTGAGTTGCTGGTAATTCCACCTAATCTGATTTCAGGTCGTCCAGTACTTGGGAGGTGTTGCGATCGCGGGAGGAAGCCAAAGACTGGTTTGATGTGATATGGTTTAAAGGAGCTATCCCGAAGCACTCTTTCACAATGTGGATCGCAAACTACGACAGACTTCCTACAAGATCAAGGCTAGCGTCATGGGGTATGACAATCTCACCGGCGTGTCCTCTCTGCTCGAATCAAGACAAAACGAGAGACCATATGCTGTTATCCTGCGATTACAGTAAGGACATTTGGAGACAAGTACTACTTAAATGCAGATCGCATTCATCTCAGTTCACCTCTTGGGGCGAACTGCTCTCATGGATCCGATCATCACCATCCAAAAAGTTCACCCT
The DNA here is from genome assembly GCA_900406325.1 of Erucastrum elatum. NCBI lineage: Eukaryota > Viridiplantae > Streptophyta > Magnoliopsida > Brassicales > Brassicaceae > Erucastrum > Erucastrum elatum. Next base: position 38,114 of record OVBX01000504.1, read on the forward strand.
GCTGAGGAAACTAGCAGTCCAAGCTACCATTTTTCTTGGAAGCAACGAAATAATCTGATTCACAATCAAGTATCCTTATCTGTTGTAATGGTGCTAACTGGTATTGACAAAGAGATGAAAACATCATCTTTGCAAAGCGAAAGAGAAAGCTCTTCAGGTCACTCATGATCATGTGGCTTCGTTAGGTTCCTCTGTTTCATTTACATGTTAACCTTGTCCCATCTTTTTTTTTTTTTTTTTTTTTTTTTTTTTTTTTTTTTTTTATATTTTNATACTTTCATTTATGATATTTACAGTTTAGCAAAAAAAAATCATCTACACCCGGGGGAAAGGCATAGGTTAGGGGCAGGGGAGAACCGAGAATTTTTTTTATGTGGGTTCATAATTTGTAATTTTTTGTCAAAATATTAAAATAGGAGTTACATGGGATTCAAACCATTATTTGTAGGTTTCATCGGCAACCTTTTTAACCAACTAGACTAGAGGGAATTCATGAACACAGCTTGCATAGTTAATTTTTGAGATATTTGTGGTGTCAATTGAACCATTACTGTGCACGTAGGTGGTCCGCCACTGGTTAGGAAATAGTAAGATTCAAAATTTCGTGGTTAAAATCATCAATATTTGCTAGGTAAAATGGTAAAAACAATATTATGCACCCATACTTTATCAAGTTTAACTCTTTCTATGTGGTGGTCAAAAAAAAAAAAACTCTTTCTATGTTTCTTCTTATCAATAATGCGCCCATGGAATAAAACTTCTGGCTTCTCCCCTGTCTACACCACAAAACTGATTTTGGTCGTGAACAATGACCAAACACTCGTTCAAAATGTACCAGGTTTGATATTTGGCTACAATTTTGTTTGATTTCAAATCGTTAAGCATAGAAGTACATGGTCAAAGTCAAATTTCTAGTCTAGCTAGGGCATTAAATCAGAAAATAAAAGAGTGAATTAGCCCAAAATCCTATAAGAAGTAACAAATTAGGCAAATGCCTATGCCACAAAAGTTGTGGGGATCCAACATAGAGAAAATGTCAAAACTAACCTTATGTCTATAAGAAAGAGATCACGACGAAACCGGTGATAACAGGTCGTAAAGCTAAATGAAATAAAAAAGAATTACGGGAAAAGCGATGGCTCTCTCTCTCTCTCTCTCTCTCTCTCTCTCTCTCTCTCTCTCTCTCTCTCTATTATCTTTCAGAGAGAGGAATTGTGTTCTTTCCCATGCTTGATCAATCCGGTGAAGTTTTCACCCCGTATATCCGATTTCTCTCCGGCAAGGAGTTGCTCTCATAGAACCATCTTGGTCGGCCTTTATCTCCCGCAACTCTGGCTTCTCTTCCGGTGAACGGCGGCTTGAACGGCGGCTTTCGTTTCTGCTCGCGTTTTTTGGAAGCAGTGGGCTTCCAATGATTTTGTCAAGGTTCTTTTCTCCGACCTTGTCTGTTTTTTTTTTTAGTTTCTCTGGATCAACCTCGCTTCTCTTTTAGAAAGGTTTCAATCGGATCAAAATCTTAGATCAGTTTGTTTCATCCTGATATACCATGATTTTGACCCACTTTTACTCATGGTATTTATATGATTTTACTATAT
>OVBX01000505.1:0-39613 GCA_900406325.1 Erucastrum elatum
CCCGGGCGACAGGCTGCGCGTCATGGCACCTGGCGCCCAGCGACAGCCCGCACGTCACGGGGGCTGGCGCCCGGGCGACAGGCTGCGCGTCATGGCACCTGGCGCCCAGCGACAGCCCGCACATCCTGGGGCTTGGCGCCCGGCGACAGTCCGCAGACCCCGCGTCCTGATGTCTCCTTATTCTAAAATACTTCGAGACTCCTTTTTCGAAATGATCGGGAGAAACTTCCGGAAGAATCGTGAAAGGATTTCCGCTCATCGTATCAGACAACTACGGATATATCGGGGAACACCAACACATCTCAAATATACGAAAGATTGTCTTTGAAAGGAAATAATATTAAAGGTTAGAGAAACTTCTGAAGAAGGCTAAGTATCCACGAAGGGCGCATCCCGGATTCTTTACGAGTGAAGCCCAAGGCCAGAATAACGAATTTATCCTTAAGGATAAATGTTAAGTTTCCTAAGGATAAATGTCAAAGCTTCCAAAAGATATACGTGAAGATATTCCAAGATAAATGTCAAGTTTCCCGATAATTGCTAGGATGAGCAAAAATGGAAAAAGCCCGATTCGCGGAAGATTCGGCCCACAGGAAGAATAAACCGACCTAGGAGGAGTATATAAGGAGGACTTAGGGCGAGGAGCAAAGAGAGAGCAATCCATACAGCAAATTTAGCATTAGAGCAACTTAGACATTTTTTTCCGTTTTTACTAGCGAGCTGCGACTCAATTAGGTTAGAATCAGACCGCCGGACTAACCAGCCGACTGACAGCTCTTGGAGCCGATCTCTCACATGTTGTTCACGCTTAAACGCGAATTCAGAAATAATATCTTTTGCTCTGCTTTCTGTTCTTATTATTTTCATACGAAACCTTTTTTTCATTATATTGACTGTGTTGTGCGTGGCCCAGCAGATATCCGGGACCTTCAGGGGAAGTTAGGTTTACTTGACTTTTCTCCGATTTAACAAAACTCGACGGTGTGATTCTTGGTTCCCACAATATTTGAGGCGTGTTTTGGAAACCTACAACATGTCTTAAGCAAACTGTGCTGTGACACCGTTGGGGGCACACTTAAGGTTGAGTGCTGCCACTTAAGAGAAACTGATTCAAGAAGAAGAATATATGAAGTTAGTGCCTTACTCCAACGTTGTAGGAAGCATCATGTATGCTATGATTGGAACGCAACCTGACATAGCCTATCCAGTTGGCATTGTCAGTCATTTCATGAGCAAACCAGTCAGAGAACACTGGTTAGGAGTCAAGTGGCTTCTAAGGTACATCAAAGGAGCAGTCAAGACCCGTCTATGTTACAAGAAAAGCACAGACTTCAAGCTTGTGGGTTATTGCGACTCAGATTTTGCTGCTTATCCAGACAAGAGAAGGTCCATCACCGGTCTTGTCTTCACTTTAGGAGGTAACACCATCAGTTGGAAATCTGGTCTGCAACGAGTTGTGGCTCTGTCTACAATAGAAGCCGAGTATATGGCTTTGACTGAGGCGGTTAAAGAAGCCATATGGCTCAAATGGTTATTGAAGGAGTTTGGCTATGATCAAAAGAGTGTTGAAGTGTAATGTGATTCTAAGAGTGCCATTGCACTCTCGAAGAACAATGTGCATCATGAACGCACCAAGCACATTGATGTGAAGTGTCACTTCATCCGGGAAATCATAGCAGAAGGAACCGTGGAAGTATTGAAGATCTCTACTGAGAAGAATCCAGCAGACATCTTCACCAAGATCTTGGTAGTGAGCAAGTTTCAAGCAGCGCTTAACTTGCTACATGTCAAGGCTGAGTAGTAAAACTCAGGGAATCCGAGACTGGAATCTAGGATACTAGAATCATGGTTATTGCTCTCTCTCTCTCTCTCTCTCTCTCTCTCTCTCTCTCTCGTTACTCGTACATGATCATCTCAAGAACATTGCAGCTTCTTCATCATGTTAACAGGTGGAGATTTGTGGAGATGTTAATGTGATGATCAAGAAAGTGTTTGAATCTCAACGGCTTTATGGTGACTACAAATTTACTGCGGTAGAAGTAAATCAAGAATAACGTAAGTTTGCTTTATTGGATCACTTGAATTGCGTGTTTCTCTTTTGGAAAAGTTATGAAGAGGAGCCAGCTATCTCAGCGTACAAGGTTTTCCGTTTATGCTCAATAAAGCATTAGTCCTTGCCATGAGGATAAGATCACAGAGCGTCACCAACAGCTCACTACACGTCACCGTTGGAGGCGTAACTACAAGAGTTAACCTAATGCTTCAAGTATATAAAGGCATGAAGGAAAGAGAGAGAGCAACACAAGAACAAGAGAGTGATAAGAGAGAAGATTGTTATTAGCATAAACTTGTATACAATCGTTTTCTCTAGATACAAGGAGAGGTACAGAGTGAGTCTAAGTACTAGTGAAAGGTATTAGGCAGGTCACTTGTATGTCCTTGTTGTAATCACTGATGCTAGTGGATCCTGAGCATAGTCTCGGCCAGACATAGCTACCCTAGTTAACGGGAGTGAACTGGTTAAAGTTGTGTGTGTGCTCCTTGTCTTTCCTTCTTTCTCTAATCTCTCAAACACAAACGTATCACCTCCTTTGTTTTACTCTGTTCTGCCTTTGCTCTGCTTTCTTCAAACCAACAATCCATCAACTTGTCTCCTTGCATTCAAAGTTACTTGCGGTTCAAGAGAAGTCGACACTCTTGAGTTGTAGTAAACTTAACAAATATTTAACCATCTTCGTCAATACTTGATTCCAAACTAACTCCAAAACCTCTTTCCGGGTTACAGTGCCGTAATTTTCTAGAATGAGGACGACATCTCAAAGATCCCTCACGAGTTTGATCTGGCGAAACAGAGGTTTATCAATAACCCTAAAGCTCTAATTAATATGGCCAAGATGCAATCCTTAAGGTTTGCCATTGACTTAAACAACTCTTTTCGGTTTACTGTTTTCGTTGATTCTCAATATTGATTTTGTTGATTCATACTATATTGACATGAATCTCAGATTAGATAACATACAAGCAGACACCGTTAATGAGGTAATATATATGACCTTTTTGTTTTTTTTTTCAGTTTCATTTATTTATTGTTTGTCAATCTATTCATTGACAGAATTTCTTTTGGTTTTCGGTAGCTTCGTGGCGGCTCCAGAATTTGATTTGTAAGCTCCACACTGGGAAGTTACGTTGTTTAAGATATAAATGCGACTTCTGATTTGTGTTATTCTCTTTTTGTATTTGTGACTCAGATACTATGATCCAGATTTAGTTATCTGAGCACAAAGATCTTAGAATTGAAGGAATAACTTAGATAGAATGTTGAATGTTGGTCTTATTGAACTGCAGATTCTTGCTTGGAATCCGCGTTGAGTCAATTGAGTGTCTGATGCAAAATTCAAACAGTGAATTCAGCATATGTTACAACATTCATCTGTTCTTTTTTCTGGGAAACAGTTGCATTGAGTTTATGTCCACTAAACTGAACATATCAAACTCTTTTTCAGGTGGTAATATCACAGATGAATGAACAAGACTGTGCATCCAAATCTCATGTCTTTACCGTTGGAATAAGTAGAATTTTTTTCTTTGGATGGATCACAAAGGCTACATCCATGCAGGTATCTTGAGATGGTGAACTGACATATTTCTTCATGCTATTTAAGAAGAACTAACCCTTTCTTTCTGGGAAACAGTTGCATTGAGTTTATGTCCACTAAACTGAACATATCAAACTCTTTTTCAGGTGGTAATATCACAGATGAATGAACAAGACTGTGCATCCAGATCTCATGTCTTTACCGTTGGAAAAAGTAGAATTTGTTTCTTTGGATGGATCACAAAGGCTACATCCATGCAGGTATCTTGAGATGGTGAACTGACATATTTCTTCATGCTATTTAAGAAGAAATTACTCTTTTTAATTTATGAAACTTTTGTGGAGTTATAAAGTTACAACTGTATATGCTTTTTTTTTGGTATATCAGTTATAAAGTTCTGTGGAGTTAGAGGCAATAATAAGGCTCTTGCCAAGCCATTGGGCCGGCAACCAAGAAAAGAGCCTATCACAGCCATAGTCCTTGCTCACAATTTCGATTGCACAGTGAGCAAAACTATCCATAATGTTAAATATTTTTGTTAAAATTATATTCTCATACATTGGAAATCACTGTAGTTTTTACACAATACGATTATAAACATAGAAGATTACATGTGAGCCTTACTTATTTCTGCTGTTACATAGCTTGGGCCAGATCATTAACTACAACCACCAGTTTTTATTGTTTACTGTGTCGTTTGTTTTTTTTTTCATTCTGGTTCAAAGAAGTAAGTGCAAGTTTGGGTTCTCAGTTTCTCACCGATCATCCAATATTGCGGCATATAGTTTTATTATGGGTAGCAGATTTTTTTTTTCTCCTTCTTTTTTTCTGGATCATCAGTTTGGTTTGGTTCCCATTTCTGATTTGTTTTGGTTTGTTTGCTTAATTTCTGGATCATATCAATAAGTATGGCTACGTCTCTTGTGGTACAATAAAAGTGTCTAATGAACTTGTGTCTAATCTGTACTTCTGAAATATATGATAGCAAGAACTTCCGCCCTATTTCGGAGGCATAGATGGTCCTGTGGCAAATTGGATCTAAGACGGCAAGTTTTGTCTCAATGGAATTACACTCTTCCCATAAATAAGCCTCAAAACCACGCCAAAGAGTCCATGGTACGTAACCCTTCTCTCTTCTGCATGATTCTATATCATTTCGCAAAGTTCTGTAGAAGCCGAAAATTGAATTGAAATAACTGTATAAACAAATGTGATGTTAAGGAAAGAAAACGGATAGGGAAAACCAAAATGAAACCCGGTTATAAAACATTTCATGGAGTCGAGATAAGAATCTCTTTCCTTAACTCTAAATATTCGCTTCGTAGTGAGACAGAACTGTACGAATATCGAGTCCCAGGATAAAACCATGGCCACGATTCACGCTTCACTCAGGAACGCCCTAACAAACTATGAACTCAACGAAACACTCTTAGAAATAGACTTACGCTAAGGGATTTTTCTCTGTTGGTTTTTGCGGTGTGAAAGTAGTGAAAAATGAAGGAGGAGAGGCGATATTTAAAGAATTGGAAGTTGAGCTGCGGAACTTCCTCCACAAGACTCTCTCTCTTATCTCTTATCTCGTTTTAAATATCCGAGAGAAAGAAATGCGTGACGTTTTTATTTTCTAGACAAACTACATGTCGTTTCATAATAAAATGTATGTTGTTTTTTCTAAAACTAAATGGTAAAACGTTGAGCTTAACTTGGTCCAAAAAGAATCTTATTGGGCCAGAGACCCTCCACCAAGAGCCGAGTCGAGCCGAGCCGGCCGGACGGCGGCGGCGCGCGTGGGAAGCTCTCTCTTCCTCTGAGCTGATTAACCTCTCATATCACATGAGCATATATAAACAACTCCATTTCTCCTCTCCTAGCCGATGTGGGACTCTCCAACTCTTGCCATTTTCATTTAAATGACATGTCATTTGGACTGGAGGTCCATTGTCATTTGTATTCACTTTTTAATAAAGGCCCATGGCTTTTATTGATCCAACAAGTTCATCATATATGTGAAAAAGAACTAAATGGTACTCTATCTGCAGGTGGTATCAAAGGTTTCTATAAAACGTTATGGAATGTTGCAGTTGTTGGAGTTCTTGAAAGAAGCTTGAGAAACAAGTTAGATAAAACTTAGTAGGATAATGATCTTGAAGGATAAAAATCATATTATTAGTTATGTTTATTTACTAGGAATATGATATATGTTTCCTATATAATATGTTGATTGTGGACTTGAAGAGTTACGATTTTGTGACTTGAGATTCATAGCTTAAGGTATTGTCTTAAGGCTATTTGTTTGATTGATTGAGTGAATAAGAGAAGAACTTCTTATTAATCTTGTGATTATATATTTGGTATCAGAGCATCAAGAACTCCTTCTTGTCGTTGAAGAAAATACACAACAATCATGGTCGATGTCAAAGAAGAAACAGAGGTGAAGAAAGATGTTGGACCTGCCTCGATTAAATTCCTGATGTTAAACGACACAAACTACACGGTGTGGGCTATGAAGATGAGAATTGCTCTAAAGGTCAGTGAGGTATGGGAGGTGATAGATCCTGGAAACAAAGATGAGAAGAAGAACAACATGGCTATACAGCTGCTGTTCTAATCCATACCAGAAACCCTTGTGTTGCAAGTTGGAGATCTAGATACAGCTAAGGCGGTATGGGATGCAGTAAAGGCAAGACATCTTGGTGCTGAGAGAGTAAAAGAAGCTAGATTGCAAACTCTAATGGCTGAGCTTGACCGACTTCAGATGGATGATGATGAGAAGATTGATACCTTCGTTGGAAAGCTATCTGAGATCACATCTAAGGCGGCAACACTAGGAGAAGTAATAGACGAGCCAAAATTTGTTAAGAAGTTTCTCTCCGGTCTTCCACATGAAAAATATATCCATATTGTTGCAAGCCTCGAACAGGTCTTGGACCTAGATAAAACTGGTTTCGAGGATATAGTTGGACGTATGAAAGCTTATGAAGAGAGGATTAATGCAAAAGCAAAACGACTAGTAGATGATCAAGGAAAACTGATGTTTGTAGATGCTAATCAAGAAAGTTATGGAGGACGAGGCCGAGGGCGTAGTGGTTGCAGCAGCTGGAGAGCACGAGGACGTGGCCGTACTGGAGTGTTTCAGTCTCAAAGAGAAGCATACAGACAACGCCAAAGTGGTGATCTCGCTCATATCACATGTTTTCGATGTGACAAACAAGGTCACTATGCCTCTGACTGCCCAGACAAGCAGCTTAAGCTTCATGAGACAGTAGATAAAAGGATGATGAGACCCATGAAGCCGATGAACTGATGGTACATGAACCCGTGTACCTGAATGAGAAGAAAGTGATTCCCAAGATCTTTTAGATAGACCAAAACAGAGAAAACGTGTGGTATCTTGATAATGGGGCATCAAATCACATGTGTGGAAATCGTGCTTTATTTATGAAGCTTGATGAAAGTGTGGTAGGTAAAGTAAGGTTTGGTGATGATTCAATGATTGATATCAAAGGAAAGGGCTCTGTTAAGTTTTTGTTTGATGGAGGAGAAAAGAAGATTATGAGCAATGTCTAACTATATTCCTGGATTGAAGTCAAACATCCTAAGTCTTGGTCAAGCGACTGAAGTGGGTTGTGAAGTTCGGATGTGAAAAAACACTCTGACGTTGTTTGACAAGAATGGAGAGTTGATGGTTCGTACTACTTGGTCCCCAAACAGGCTCTACAAGGTCGTCTTGAATGTTGTTCGTGTGCAGTGTCTACAAGTAGCATCAGTGACTGAGTCTTCATTGTGGCACTCTCGACTTGGACATGTAAACACCGACACACTGAAGCTAATGATACGAAAGGAGCTCGTTACCGGCATACCAGACGTTGAGATTAGAAAGGAAACTTGTGTGTCATGCTTGCTTGGAAAGCAATCATGGAAACCCTTCCCACAAGCAACAACATTTCGAGCCTCTGAACCACTTGAGCTAGTTCATGGAAACCTGTGCGGTCCGATCACACCACCAACCTCAGGTCCAAAGAGATATGTGTTTGTTCTAATAGACGATCATACGCGATACATGTGGACTATACTGCTGAGGGAGAAATATGAGGCGTTTGATAAGTTTAAAATTTTTAAGATGATTGCAGAACAAGAAACACAATGCAAGATCAAGATGCTTCGATCTGACAGGGGAGGTGAATTTACATCTCATGAGTTCCAATCATACTGCAACGAAAATGGAATTAATTGACATCTGACTGCACCTTACTCTCCCCAACAGAACGGCGTAGTGGAACGAAGGAACCGCACACTTATGGAGATGAATCGGAGTCTCCTAAAGGACATGCACGTACCTAATGAGGTATGGGGGGAGGCAGTAAGACATTCCACTTATGTTATTAACAGACTTCCAACGAGATTTATGGAGGAGGAAATGCCACATGAGATGCTACGAAAGAGAAAGCCTAACGTGACTCACCTAAAGGTTTTTGGATGTGTGTGTTATGCCAGAACAAAGACACCAGGGAGAAAGAAACTGTGATGATAGAGCAAGAAAACTTGTCCACTTGGGAACTGAACCTGGTTCTAAAGCTTATCGGCTACTTGACCCTACAACCATATGTATCATTGTAACCCGTGATGTGTTGTTCAGGGAACATGATGAATGGGATTGGAGTAAAGCAGCGGAGATAGACTTCACGAGCACTGAAGAGCTTGTCGTTGATCTGAAACATCCAGCTGATGTCCCTGATAATAATGATGCCACTCAAGCAGAGGAGAACGAGGATGATACTTCAGAGACTGATGAAAGTGATGAACACTCAGACGACGAAGGTAATAATCAAAGCCTACTGAGAAGATCCCAGCGTGTAAGCAAAAAACCCTCTTACCTTGATAATTATGTACTCTTGGCTGAGATTGAGAGCGAGCATTTGTTGATGGTTGTTAATGATGAGCCGTGGGACTTTAACGAAGCCAAGAAGTTGAAGGTTTGGCTTAATTCCTGCAAAGATGAACTCTTATCGATTGAGAAGAACAATATTTGGGAGCTATGTGAACTACCAGCAGGTGGAAGACCGATTGGACATAAATGGGTCTTTAAACTCAAACGCAATGCTGATGGCAGTATTAACAAGTTCAAAGCTAGACTAGTAGCAAAGGGCTACGTTCAAAGACATGGTGTTGACTACGATGAGGTATTTGCACCAGTGGCCTGCATTGAGACAATTCGGTTGATCATAGCTCTGGCAGCAGCCAAGGGGTGGGAGATTCACCACCTCGATGTCAAAATGGCGTTTCTCCATGGAGAATTGAAAGAAGAGGTGTTTGTTGTACAACCTGAAGGTTTTGTGGTAAAGGGTCATGAAAACAAAGTCTATAGACTTAAGAAGGCACTCTACGGTCTGCGTCAGGCTCCACGGGCATGGAACACAAAGTTGAATTCAATCCTAAGAGGCATGAAGCTTTGTTCGATGCTCAAAGGAGTCATCACTCTATCTTAAGGAAAAAACAGAGAACTACTTGTTGTGGACGTTTATGTCGATGACCTATTGGTCACAGGTTCATCACTGAGCATGATACAGTCATTTAAATCTAAGATGGCTACGAAGTTCGAGATGAGTGACCTTGGCAAGTTAACTTATTACTTGGGGATAGAGGTACTTCAAGGAGAGGATGGCATTGTCTTGAAACAGAACCGGTTCGTTCTGAAGATACTTGAGGAAACAGGGATGTCTTCATGTAATGCCACACAAGTGCCGATGGAGATGAACACAAAGTTTTCAAAACCACCTGATGAAGGAACTATCGACGAGAAGGAATATCGACGAGCCATCGGATGTCTATGTTACCCTAACACACTAGACCTGACTTGTCCTTTAGTGTTGGAGTTCTCAGCAGGTATATGCAGCAACCTAAGGAATCTCACGGAGCAGCGTTGAAACATGTCTTGAGGTATCTCTGCGGTTCATGTTCACTTGGTCTCAAGTTCATGCATGGGAATGATCTAAAGATAGAAGGTTACAGTGACAGTTCACATAATGTTGATGAGGATGATGAGAAGAGCACAACTGGTCATATTTTCTATCTTGCTACCGAGGCAGCGAAGCAGGCCATATGGCTTCAGGAGTTGATGAGTGAGGTTGTGAATGAAGAGTGCAGACGTGTGATAATTAGAGTTGATAACAAGTCAGCTATACAGCTCACTCGCAATCCAGTCTTTCATGGCCACATCAAGCATATACACCCGAAGGTTCCATTTTATTAGAGAGTGCGTTGAGAATGAGCAGGTAGGAGTTTAGCATGTTCCTGGAACTATGCAGAAGGCTGACATCTTTACCAAGTCGTTAGGAAGGATCAAGTTCAAAGAGATGAGAAGCTTAATTGGAATCGAAGATGTGAGTAGGTTCAAGCTTAATGGGGAGATTGTTGGAGTTATCTTGAAAGAAGCTTGAGAAACAAGTTAGATAAAACTTAGTAGGATAATGATCTTGAAGAATAAAGATCATATTATTAGTTATGTTTATCTACTTGGAATAGGATATATGTTTCCTATATAATATGTCGATTGTGGCTTGAAGAGTTACGATATTGTGACTTGAGATTCATAGTTTAAGGTATTGTCTTAAGGCTATTTGTTTGATTGATTGAGTGAATAAGAGAAGGACTTCTTATTAATTTTGTGATTCTATAGCAGTGCACAAGAAAGACTGTGAAAAACCTTTCATCGCTCTCAAATATCACACAGCCGATAGAGAAGAAGAACACTACTACATCTATATATGGGATTAACATTGCGGAAAATATATTTTTCTTATGATTTTCTTACATCCTCAGGTGCAGTTTATGTCACGGCGACAATACTCTTACCTCAGCTACGATCATGAGACTTGACATGGTGCAGCTGCAGAGAACAAAGACACTCCCGATTAACTTTGCTCATAATACATACTAGAACTTGGCTGTAGCGACTCATGAAACGGTTTTGACCACATGATCCAGATTTGGGGTTAGAATATTACCCATGTGAATCAATACACAATTCCTACATGCAAGATTTTGATGGGAATGTGAACTCCTTTCGGTTTCACCAAGGGGGAATGGATAGTCGAGTCTATAGGAGAGTTTGGTATCGGATATGATCACTACTATTCATTAGGCTGTCCTGATCAAGAGAAAGACGGGGCTGAAACACGCGACAAAGCTAAGGGACGGTGTGAGTGGAACAGTTGGTTTTAGATGTATGTGGTTTAGGTGCTAAAGGATTAAAATAAATGGCCGTTAAATAGCGTTTGAGCTCTTCAACTTTGGTATGATCATGTTGTTCTAAAAGCATTTTTTGGAATTTCCTGTAATCTTTTCATGTTTCCTTTACGATGGATTTGCTTCCAGAAATTCGTTGCACTTCGCTGGGTTTGGACTTCCATAGTTCTTTGGGCTTTGTATCGGTTCATCCATGTTTCTCCATTAAAATAATTTCTGTGTCAAAATTGGGGACTTGTAATTTTGGAGACATTCATTTTCTATTTTAAAAAATTAATATAAAAGGAATGTAAATTAAACGTCAAGAAAACTAATCATACATTATGTAACTATGTTTTAGAATAACAAAAGCTCTTTCCTCAATCTCATCACCAGGTTCAGTTTCAACTTCCGTGTAATGATGAATAACAAGTTTTTCAAAGGCATTGAATGTTCCAATAATTTACTGTGTACTTGTTTTGTTTTTCCATTCTTTCATGAAGAGAAGAATACTGAATGCATAGATTGAGATAGAAATGAGAAACATGATATTATCTGTAACATCCTGTTACCGGGCCCAATTTTTTTTAAAGAAAGAACGGGCTTCTCTACGGGCCATTTGAAAAAAACCTAGGGTTTCCTCTCCCCTTCTTATAAATAGGCAGCCTCCTTCTCTCTTTCTCTCCATTCACAAATCGGTAGCGGAGCTCTGCAGAGATTTTTTGGAGACTGGAAGCCCTACCCGTCAAGCTCTCTCCCCTGCGCCGCCGTCCTTCTCTCATCTCTCTCTCTGCGATCTCTCTCCCTCTCTCTCTTTCTTCACCGTTGCTCTCTCTCCTTTCGCCGGCAACCAAGTGGTGGTGGTGGTGATTGGATCTCGTCTCTCCCTTGTTCTATTGTTCCAGATCTGCCTAGATCTCATCTCTCTTCCTTTTGGTCCAGATCCAAATCCAGATTTAGGCTAAGGTGAGGACTCGGTTGTGAACCCTTTTCATGTTGGATAATGTCTCGGGCGTTACTCCCTTGTTAATGTTGTCTAGATCTAGATCTGTGTTGATATGATGAAAGTATGATGGTTGTTGACTATGATGGTGTGATGATTGGATAATGATTAATGATGTTTGTGAGATTGTTGTGTAGACCTATGTGATGATTGTGAATGAAAGCTAGGTTGCTAGAAAGAAGTGACTGTATAAAGTGATAATCGTGTAGTTCTGATATCTTCTAAGAATGAACGTATAGTACATTGACAATTGGTATCAATGTAATTGAGTGGATGTATGTTCTTGAGATTTCATTTGATATCAATGCTATGTGAAGTGTATTGTGTGAGACACCAGGAACGGGTGGCATCTAGTGAATGAATATGAGTCTAAATGTAAAGTGAAATGAGAAGTGAGAGCATAAAACAAGTAAAGAGTATGAGTATGAGAATGAGAATGGGAATGAGAACGTGAAAGTGAATGTGTCAATGACCTTGTTTGAAGTCATGTTTGGACCACCGAGAACGGGTGGGCGTCTAGAGTCGAGATGATGATTCGTTTGATAACATTGAAATGAGATGTTGATTTTTATGAAAGAACCTAGATAATGATAGGTTGTTAAAAGATAAACCGATTGTGTATTGGGAATGAATGAGATGTGTGATAAGAATGGAAGTGATGTGATAAGAATGAAAGTGATGTGAATAACATGATGAGTTGTGTGATAGCATTGAAAGTCGATGAGACTATTGGGTGTTGTGACCCGTCGATCAGTTAAGTAGGGCGATGTGAACGCCGTCGATCAATTATGTTTGTGGCAATACGAATGACAACCACAAAAAGAGCAGCTTCGCGTGCCGCTAGACCAGAATCCCATGCTACAAATTTCAATGGAAGTTGTACCGAAGTAGAGCCCGAATTAAGAGACACATCAAGAGGGTTTCAGAAGCGTCAAGTTGTTGTGGATGTTTCAGTCTTTGAGGAGTAGATGTATCAAGAGGCCGAGCAAGGGCGAATACCAGGGAATGGTGGTCCTATTGGAGTTGGGGCCACACAACCATCAATGGGGAATCAGGCCGAGAGAACGATAAGGCGGGAACCGGCTACTGCGAATGTGGTTGATCTAGAAGAATTGCAAAGGTACCGCAACGCTTACGAGGAACTCATGTCAGGTAATGGAGTTGTCTTAGGAGGGGGAGCTGCACCACCTTCCCCTTGGCCCATTGCAAACCCACATCTAGCACCAGTGATACTGCAAGGTCCACTGACTTACTGGGATATGATGAAACACATGAAGAATATGCAGAAAGAACTTTTCAGCGGAAAGACGGATGCAATTGCTGCTGACAACTGGAGAAGGCAGTTGGTTAGAAACTTTGACTCAGCTAGATGCCCGCCTGAGTATCGCAGAGACTTGGTTGTCCACCACTTGATGGATGATGCTCTAGTGTGGTGGGAAGGTGTAGTGGAAGATGCAGAAGGGCATCACGATCTGACTTGGACATATTTCCTTGAGGAATTTAACAAGAAGTATTTTCCGCGGGAAGCCCTTGATCGAATGGAGGGCCAGTTCCAAGATATTAAACAAGGAACCCGGAGTGTGAGAGAGTATGGTGAAGATTTCAACAAGCTGAGAAGGTTCGCGGGGCACCACATGGGAAAGCATGAACTTGTACGACGATTCCTGAAGGGAATGAGGATCGAACTTAAAAACAATTGCAACATCCGAGAATACCAGAACATAAATGAGTTGATAGAGAAGGCATCAGAACAAGAAGCCGGACTGGAAGAAGAATGCAGACATAAACATGTTACCCAAACCAGGACTGCAAGGAGGACCCGAGAGACCACATAAGCCATGAACGTTGCTCCAAACCAAACTGGGTGTGGAAGGTGTGGCCGAAACCACACTGGTCAATGCAAGGCACCAATGTGTTTTTGGTGCGGACAAGTAGGACACTTGAGGCGTAATTGCATGCGACCAGGACGCGTGAATTCTGGGAGGCTGACTTAGTTACTATGTCACAAGT
Organism: Erucastrum elatum; assembly: GCA_900406325.1. NCBI lineage: Eukaryota > Viridiplantae > Streptophyta > Magnoliopsida > Brassicales > Brassicaceae > Erucastrum > Erucastrum elatum. The sequence goes on from OVBX01000505.1 coordinate 13,834, forward strand.
GCAGTCGATGTGGACATCTAGAGGAAGACTGTTGGACACCACCAGCCAGGGTGAGAGTAAGGGAATCATCACAACTACCGCCCGTGTCATAGAAGCAGACAACAAGGTCAGGATTGTGTGTTGCCAGAAACCACTAGCAAGTTGGGCCGATCACGGGTGTGAATTCTGTCTAACCTCAGGTTGCTTGCAATTAAATGATTGAATCTCATAGCCACTGAGTCTAATAGTTAGGACTAGTGAATTGTATGGGATCTTTTGCGGTTAGGGGAAAGACTTCCAGAAAACCAGGTCGATGTTAGAGTAAATGATCGTCGTATGAGCACCAAACTTAACTCTCTGCTAGACCTATAAGAAGATTTGAATTGAATCTCAAAGGAATCGAGAATGTCAAACCAAAGGAGATAACAAAAGGTGTAGGAANATTAAGAGAGAGGTTGGAATAAGAAGAAGGTGGCGGGTACATTCCAGTGGTGAATGCTTACAATCTTATAACTCATTGGACTTACGGAGATACTGGTCCGAAGAGCGTATGGGAAGTTTTTTAGGAACTCCATATGCTTGATCGAAAGTGGGGGAGAGCCAAGAATAAAGTTGGAGAGGACTCTATAAAATCGCGGAGCAAGTGGAAAGGCCGGATGAGGGCTAGGAAGGGTACAGAGCTGCCGCAGGATTATGCAATAAGACACTTTGGGATGGTGGAATTCACAACTATGGGATGCTTGGGCAGTAGTACATGAGGGCATAGGGTGAGCGAAGATAATCAGAGTAGCGCAGCGGAAGCGTGGTGGCAAGCTGGATAGTACACCGTAGTGGATGTTTCGACTTTACAATGACACCACATGTTGGTCGAGTGAACATTGTCGAAGTATCTTAGATGATATTCTGAAGCCATTGGTAGTCGTACGTCTCACCGTATCTATGAATAGAATATGAGTGAAGTTGGTGAACCGCAAGAAGTGGTGCCCCTAGGAGGATGGTTGAGATACAAGGAAACGAGGGGTCCTTGAGAGGATTAATAAACCGGTCCGTTAGATGGAAAATGACGAGTTGACTGTCACTTGGGTACGGGATGTTAGGAGTTGGAATTTCGATACGCAGAATTCGGGGACGAATTGTATCAAGTGGGGGAGATTGTAACATTCCGTTACCAGGCCCAATTTTTTTAAAAGAAAGAACGGGCTTCTCTACGGCACATTTGACAAAAACCTAGGGTTCCCTCTCCCCTTCTTATAAATAGGCAGCCTCCTTCTCTCTTTCTCCCCATTCACAAATCGGTAGCGGAGCTCTGCAGAGATTTTTCGGAGACTAGAAGCACTAGCCGTCAAGCTCTCTCCCTTGCGCCGCCGTCCTTCTCCCATCTCTCTTTCCGCGATCTCTCTCCCTCTCTCTCTCTTCAACGTCGCTCTCTCTCCTTTCGCCGGTGACCGAGTGGTGGTGGTGGTGGTGATCGGATCTCGTCTCTCCCTTGTTCTATTGTTCCTGATCTGCCTAGATCTCATCTCTCTTCCTTTTGTTCCAGATCAAGATCCAGATCTAGGCTAAGGTGAGGACTCGGTTGTGAACCCTTTTAATGTTGGATAATGTCTCGGGCGTTTTAATGTTGTCTAGATGTAGATCTGTGTTTATATGATCAAAGTATGATGGTTGTTGACTATGATGGTGTGATGATTGGATAATGATTAATGATGTTTGTGAGATTGTTGTGTAGACCTATGTGATGATTGTGAATGAAAGCTAGGTTGCTAGAAAGAAGTGATTGTATAAAGTGATAACTGTGTAATTCTGATATCAGCTAAGAATGAACGTATAGTATATTGACAATTGGTATCATTGTGATTGACTGGATGTATGTTCTTGAGATTTCATTTGATATCAATGCTATGTGAAGTGTATTGTGTGAGACACCAGGAACGGGTGGCGTCTAGTGAATGAATATGAGTCTAAGTGTAAAGTGAAATGAGAAGTGAGAACATAAAACAAGTAAAGCGTATGAGTATGAGAATGAGAATGGGAATGAGAACATGAAAGTGAATGTGTCAATGAACTTGTTTGAAGTCCTGTTTGGACCACCGAGAACGGGTGGGCGTCTAGAGTCGAGATGATGATTCATTTGATAACATTGAAATGAGATGTTGATTTTAATGAAAGAACCTAGATAATGATAGGTTGTTAAAGGACAAACCGATTGTGTATTGAGAATGAATGAGATGTGTGATAAGAATGGAAATGATGTGATAAGAATGAAAGTGATGTGAATGACATGATGAGTTGTGAGATAGCATTGAAAGTCGATGAGACTATTGGGTGTTGTGACCCGTCGATCAGTTAAGTAGGGCGATGTGAACACCGTCGATCAATTATGTTACAGCGCTGCTAACTCATACCGTAAACCACGGCTTCCTCCCCATCGTTACCACCCTTTTTCATCGACGCGTTCTAACGCAATAAAACTGATCGACGGCATTTGTATTGCCACAAACATAATTGATCGACGACATTCGTATAGCCACACGATAACGATTAGGATCGCTAGTGGCGGATATAGATCTGCAGGCGATAAGTCTTAAATGAGTTTAGAGTCTATGTTGTTTGTTATTGCTATATGATATTAGCTTGTGACTTGTGTTGTGGTCTATGTTGTTGTGGTTGCTAGATGATATTAGCTTGTGACTTTTACTGTTGCATTGTGTAATATGAAACGAGTTCGTAGGTTTCCAGAACCTGGGAACCTACCCTCGCTGAGTAATCTCAATTACTCACCCTCCTTCTTGTAGGTATGATCAAAGAGGAGCAGAAGCAGGAGTCGGTATGGTGTCATTGTTTTGAGTTTTCTTTATCTTTCGGAACCTTTATATTCGAGTTTTCTCTAAGTTTTCATTGGCTATTTGAATTTTTAAGTTGAGTTTGGTTTTATGTAAGACAGTTTGTGCTTCAATAAAAGTTGTTAGACGAAAAGTATTGTGTTTATGGTTTTAAAAAAGATCCTCGGGATAGGGATGTTACATTATCCTAGAGAATCAAAGCATCATATGAGAGAATGAGGCTCTTACACTGATCTTCCTATCTCCATCATCCAAAGCTCAACCATGTTTCATCCTTTCTCTATAGTGATTTTCGTGAATCATGTTTCTGATTACGTTTGTATTCGTCCTCCCTACTAAAATTTTGAGGGTGTTGCAGAAATTTTAGAAGAAGAACCAATTACATTTGTTGCTTGATTTATTTGTCGACTAATTCGAACTCAGCCCATTTCAGAAAAATGTCAATATATCAGCACAACTTTAGTAATAAACTAACTAGGAGTCCTTCTACCCCATACACAGATATAAACAATTTTAAAATATTATTATTTTATAGAAATATTTTTGTTTTCAACTTTTATATTTCAATTTTACTAGGTTAAAAATAAATCAATAATGTAATAATTTTTAGTTTGATTTTTATGTTTATTTTTATTTAAATTTTCATTAACATAATTAAATTTAAAGTTATTTTATTCATTTTTTGTAACCGATTATTCTATTCAAATTATACATTATTTTGTTAGTTTTATTTTAAATATGTGTATTTTAGGTTAGTTCTACTAAATTTATACATTAAATATAAATAAACATATATATGTGATAACATATATAATTATATCTACGCTTATTTCAAAAATAAAAAATATGATTCATAAACTGATATAAAATTTTAAAATTCGTAATTATTATCTGTATATACAAATATAATATTTTAATAGATATAGAAATGTTTATTACATATTATTATATTTCTATAATTTAACCAAAATGAATATTTATAAAGAAAAAATAGGTTTGATATAAAATTTATTAGCTATTACTATATTTTGTAACTTTGTCAAAAATATATATTCGTACATAGAAAATAGTCATTATCATATTTAAGAAATCTTATCACAAACATAAATCTTAATATAGCAAATTTTACATGTTATACTTAGATTGATGTCAGTTCATATTTTTTTTTTAGATGACACATGTACAAATCACTTATCAAATAATGTAAATAAAAGAGCTTAAAAAACTCAATCCTACAATTAAAACTTCTGTTATAATTTCACTATATCTTAGATTTAAAATATAAATATATATAAAAGATATACTAATATAAACAATAATATAAAAAAAAATCATAAAAAATAAAAACATTAACGTATAACTCACGCATACACATATTGATTCAAACTTATAGAAATTACAATACAAATTTAACAAATAAGAATTCAAATTGTCAATAATTTGTATTTTTAATGAACACAAATCAGTTTTATCATCTGGCAAGTTTCCTTTTGCATTATATCTCAACGACTTCTCAATAGAGTTATCAGAATTTTCGGGGAAATCATGAGTTAAGAACCACATTTAAGAGACCGGGTCAATCATACTCAAAAAACCTTCTTCGTATCCTGGTCAGAAACTTAACAACTCTGATAGAAAAGTTCTCTCTCTAATCCTGGCGATGGCGACGAAGCTGCAACCTAGGGTTCGTCGATGGTATCGGAATGGTGGGATCCGGGAATTGGAGACCTGGGGCCGCGAAGAGGGGTGCATCAACTCTCTTCGGATCTCGTTAGGATTAATGGCGGATCTTCATTGAAAATCAAGGGATATATTGGGATTTTGGAAACGGAGATCGGACAATTTTATGGAAAGTTTGAGGCGACGATGGTATTGCTCATCAAGATATCAAAATCGAAACAGAATCAAGGTACTACCGTTGTCTGTCACTCATTCATTAAGAGTGTAAAGTGTTTTGTTCGATCTGGATATTTCACGATACGGATCTTGGGATTTATTGGTGATTGGGGGATTTGCGGTTCAAAAAATATCTTCTCCGATCTCATCGGTTTGAAATAGAGATATTCTTACCGATTTGGTATTCATGGGGATTATTTTTCTGGTAATAATATGGAAACTAAGAGGTTCTATAAGAGCGATGAGAGGATGGTTTTCTTAACATCAGTCTCAAATCATTTTTCTTTCAAACGTTTTTTGGCTACAAAGGTCTTATCTTTCTGTTGTTTACTATGACGCAGAGTCAAATTTTGGGTTCCTTTGGAAATTCAAGGAATGGTGAAGGAATGCGGAAAAGATTGAAGACCACGGTGGCCCATTTTGACAATACGGCTCTTGTCAAATCATGCTCCAAGGTGTTACTTGGGAGGTGTATGAACCCAGTGAAGCAGCAGATGCAGGCGCTTCTAACCAACTTGCCAAAGATATGGAATTTGGTGGGGCAGGTGATGGGGAAAGACTTAGGTCTTGGCATGTTTCAATTTGATTTCGACAAGGAGGAGGATATTGAGGGGGTTTTGAGGCTGCAACCATATCACTTCGACTATTGGATGATTGCTATTGCTAAGTGGCAACCAAAAAGAGCCTTGAATTTCCCCGCGGAGATTCCTTTTTGGGTTAGGATTCTGGGTGTATCTAAGGAGTTCCGCACGGTCGAAACCTTTGAGAGCATTGGTGATGCCATTGGAAAAACACAGGAGGTGGATTTGGAGCAGATGCGAGTGCTGGTGGTAGATGATTCTTTCACGGAGCTTTGCTTCAAAACATCAATAGAGTTCAAAGGGGGGGGGGGATATTATGAGGGACTAGAGGTAGCCATTTCATTGCGATATGATAAGCTGTTTGGGTTCTGCTCTCACTGTGGCAGCCTATGTCACGAAGACGTGAAGTGCCCCTCAGTCAAGGGACAATCTAAGCAACGTAGAGAAGAGAAAAAAGAGGCTCAGCATGGAAATGGTGGATGGCATGAAGGAGGGGCACATGATGATCGTGCAAGGAGCTACAAGGGTGTCGTAATTAATGGGAATGGTAATCAACAGAATCGTGAGAGGGAAGGAAAGGAGTACTATGGCAAAGGCAAAGGAAAGATGTATGAGGAATCAGAGTCTCGATGGGTTCAAGTGGCAGATAGATCAAATAAGAAGCCTCCTGCATCTGGGAATTTCAATAGTGGAGACAGAGGAGTACCTCGTCAAGGACTTTCTCGGGAAGGTACAAAATCAGGGGGCAATGAGACCTCTACAGTCACTGCAAGTACTCAACAGGAGCAGAGACGTCCACTAGAGGACCCGCAAGAGGAAGGGGAGATCATGGAGACCAAAGATGACCAGGGGGAACCCCTTCTCTGGAGTTTCAGGAGCAGTTGGCTGAGTCCCAGGCGACGGGATCATTGGTCGTTTCAAATGGGGTGGATGTGCAGGAAGGACTCCAGCACCTTCACGGTCTGATGGGGGAACAAACAAAGGTAGAGGAGAGAGTGAAGTGATGGGGTGGGAGGCGATTAAAGCTTCCTGTCGAGCAGAGGGCTTTGATGTGGATGCCGCGGATGCTTTTCCAGATCTCACTGAGGAGGAGGAGGCGGCTCTGAATCAAGAGCTGGAGGAGAATGCAGTACTTCAGGACAAGATGGAGGACAGCGGGATTATGGAAAGAAAGGAGCAAGCCGGTGAAGAAGAAACCAAAAAACAAACGACAAAGAAGTGCCTCTTTAAGGCGCCACAGAGCGGTGGGCGAGCAACAAGTTGAGAGTAGCCAACGCGATCACTTCTCCCCGAAAAAGAGCTCCGGTCAAGACCAGCACCCGCAATGGAGAAAGCAAGAACCATCAGGAGGGAAAGGGCTCTTCACACCCTGCTCCTAATCTTCCACTCCCATAGTTTTTATGGTTAAAGACTCTGTGGAGATGCTCTTCCCGCTGAAACAGGAGGTCTCAGTTTATGGGGATTTTATTTTAATTGTTTTTTTTCAAATGAGCTCTCTGAGCAAAGGTTGTCTAGCTGAGAAGTTTAGCCTTGGCCTTGTTGTGTTTTTGTTGTTTCCCTATTGGGTTTATGAGCAGTTGTGATGCTCGGGTTCTAATTTGGAATAAAACTGATCGTATTTGGTACTGGTTTGGAGGGTGTGTTGGACAGATGCGGTTTTCATACTTTGTTTTAGCCTTTTTGAGTAAGCAGGGGACATATGAATGGCTACAGAGAGTAACCTTTTGTGGTGATACATGGTGAGTGTGTGGCTATGGGTGGTGTCCGGTATCTTTCACTTCACTCTGGTTTAAGGTAACTGTGATGACTCTGATTAGAAATATGGAATGGTGGAACTTTTACGTACAGGAAGTTGATATATGGCAGAGGTTTATTTTTCATACGTCCCTTATCCATTGAGCAGTTGCTGTCCTCTTTTTGTTATGTTGGGGTGTGAGTGGGAATTGAATTTATCTAGTTATGTTTCGGGTGGGTTTGGAGTATACTTGAGTACAACGAATACTGGTGGGGTCATAGCTGTAATATTCGGTAACTGGTTGGGTTATAGTATTGAAATTTTGATGATAAGAGGTCTCTTGATAGTAGTTGTTTGTTTGGTGTTCCTATGGAAGTTGATTTGGTCTGATGAGTTCATTTGGTTTGGCATCGTATGGGTTTCTGGTGGAAACTGGAGGATATGTTTGCGGCTAGTCGACTTTAATCATAAGACTAAGGTCAGCTGTTTGAGGTTTGGTAAGAAGCGTCAGGAACGGGGTTGGCGACTCAATGGACAGGAAAGAGTAAGAGGGTTGATAACTGAGGCCTATCTTTATAAGGCGTATGGTTACTCGTCTCTGTTGGAACACTCTGCTAATTTCATGGTCTGTATTTTGTGGGCATTTGATGCTTGTAAGAGGTGTCTATGTATGGGAAATTATGAACCTAAATTTTTTCTGCTATGGCAGCTGGTGTCAGTAATCTATGAGATTTCTGTGGCTTAGATATTTGGTGACTCAGATAATTTATGGGCTTGTTTAGACATGTGTTTGAATCTAATCAATTTTTCTAAAAATTTTCTTTGGTACAATCCGGAGAATATTTTAACATTATTGAGATCGACATCTAAATTGGTTTCCTGGACTCGCTGTGTTTGCTGGTGGTTGGCGTGGCTCGATCACAAAAGAAATATTGATTTAATTTCAATATGCAAGAGGGAATGTCGATGGACACATATTTGGACATATATTGGGTCTCATCATGCCCAAATTCTCATGGCTCAGAAGAGCAAGCTTATCATTTTTTAATGAAAGTTATAGGTTGGAATTGTCGAGGGATGGGAAGCAAATGGACTATTAGTTATCTCAGAGAAATATGGCATCAATATAAACCTGATTTTCTTTTTTTATCGGAGACAAAACAAGATTTTGCATTTGTCCAAGGTTTCCAGTCGCACTTTGGGTATGTTAACCTTGTGACGGTGGACCCAAATGGATCAAGTGGCGGACTGGCATTATTCTACAACAATGAATATCAGGTCCAAGTATTATATTCTAGTAATAGGATGATTGATATAGAGGCTGAGACAATGGAGAAGAATTTTTTTATGACTTCTGTATATGGAGACCCAATACACAAGCTGAGAGACCAAGTGTGGGTAAGACTAACAAGATACGGAGTATCCAGGGATAATCCATGGTTCATTATTGGTGATCTAAACGAAATTACTGGAAATCATGAAAAGGAGGGAGGACCGTTACGAGGCCCAGAAACTTTTGTCTCATTTAATAATATGATTCGTAATAGTGGACTCCTGGAATTTCGGGCAAAGGGTAATAAATTATCTTGGCAAGGCCGCAGGAAAGTAAATGTAAAGCGGCAATGATTAGATGCCATTTAGACCGGGCCTTAGCTAATGAAGAATGGCATTCAATGTTCCAAAAGTCACATACGGAATACTTAAAGTTAGTGGGATCAGATCATAGACCGGTTGTCGCCTTCTTAGAGGATAAAGTGGTTAAACGAAAACGACAGTTTCGCTTTGACAAAAGATGGATAGGGCAGGAGGGTGTTTTATATTCTATTAAAAGAGGATGGAAAAAAGCTTCAAGGTATCCGGCAGGTAATATGGGTGATGTTGTGTCTAAAATTACTAATTGTAGACATGAACTGTCCATTTGGCGGAAAAACAATCCTCCATATGGAAAAGATAAAATCGCATAATTTGAAAACGCTTTAGAGGAGGTGCAAGCCGATGATAATAGATCCCAAGAGGATATTTTGGAAGTGTCCCGGAAGTTACAAGAGGCTTATAAGGATGAAGAGCAATATTGGCAACAAAAAAGTTGAAACACTTGGCACACGGCAGGTGATCGCAGCACTAATTTTTTTCATGCCCTAACGAAACAGCGGAGGACTCGAAATCGTATTGTGGGTTTATATGACAGACATGGAAATTGGGTGATCGAGGATAATGGAATTGAGAAGGTTGCAGTGGATTATTTTGATGAGATCTTTAGTACTACATCACCTAATGATTTTGAGGCTTTCCTAGAAGAAATACGACCTAGTATCTCTCAGCAAACGAATCAAAATCTTATTAGGCTAGCCACAGAGGGGGAAGTGCGGCAAGCATTATTTATGATGCACCCGGAAAAGGCACTGGGGCCAGATGGGATGACGGCACTCTTTTTTCAACACTCTTGGAACATTATCAAACAGGATATCCTGGACTTGGTCAATAATTTTCTGACTACGGGGAAATTGGATGAATGGTTAAACGTAACAAATATTTGTTTGATTCCAAAAACGGAAAGACCGACAAGGATGACGGAACTTCAGCCAATAAGCCTCTGTAATGTTGGGTATAAAATTATTTCAAAGGTGTTGTGTCAACGGTTAAAGGCTTGTCTACCTGGTTTGATCTCGGAAACTCAGTCGGCTTTTGTAGCTAGGAGACTGATTTCAGACGATATACTAATTGCACAAGAGATGTTCCATGGGCTAAGGACAAATAAGGCGTGTCAGGATAAATTTATGGCCATAAAAACAGACATGAGCAAGGCTTATGATAGGATTGAATGGAGTTTTATTCGGGCTCTATTCACAAAAATGGGGTTTGATCATCACTGGGTTCACTTTATGATGGAATGCATATCAACGGTTGAACACATAGTTCTTTTAAATGGACAACCGCGAGGACAAATTTTGCCAAATCGGGGACTTCGTCAAGGGATCCTCTATCCCTTTATTTATTTATTATGTGTACGGAAGATTTAATAGCAAATATCAAAAAGGCTGAAGTTAACAAAAAGTTGACGGGAATAAAGGTAACAACGGCGTGTCCTTCAATATCACATCTGCTTTTTGCAGATGATAGTATTTTCTTCTGTAGAGCACGGAAAGATGAATGTGAAGCTATTTTAGAAATTTTAAGGGATTACGAGAAGGTTTCGGGACAGCAGATAAATTTTCAGAAATCGTCAATTCAGTTTGGCCATAAAATTGATGAAGATACCCGACAGGAACTAAGGGATATTATGGGAATTCAGAATATGGGTGGCATGGGAACATACTTGGGGATCCCAGAAAGTTTGGGAGGTTTGAAGGTACATGTGTTTGGTTTCGTTCAAGATCGATTAAATAACAGAATAAATGGATGGACATTTAATTTTTTCACTAAAGGAGGTAAGGAAGTCATTATAAAATCGGTGATAACGGCTCTACCTAATCATATTATGTCTTGTTATCGTCTCCCAAAAACGGTGGCGAAAAAACTTACAAGTGCGGTAGCACAATTTTGGTGGAGTTCAAGTGGAAACACAAAAGGATTACACTGGAAGTCATAGGATAAGGTTTGTGTGCCAAAGGAGGAGGGCGGGCTGGGATTTAGGGATTTAACGGATTTCAATACAGCTATGCTTGGAAAGCAACTATGGAGACTTATAGAGAAACCAACTACTATATTCTCTAGTGTTTTTAAAGGTTGATACTTCAGGAATGCATCACCCTTGGATCCGATCAGGTCGTACGCGTCTTCCTATGGTTGGCGAAGTATGGTTTCCGCTAGATCTCTGGTTAGCAAAGGACTAATTAAATGGGTGGGATCAGGGTCTTCCATATCAGTATGGAATGATTCCTGGCTCCCAACCAACCGCCCGAGACCAGCAAACAAAAAACAAAATATTCTTCTACCAGATCTTACTGTTGACTCTCTCATCAACACTGCATCACGTTCATGGAATTTAACGGTTTTACAGGATATAATGGACCCCGAGGATATTAAAATTGTGGAGAGTATACCATTGAGCAGAATACCAACAGTTGATCGGGATGGCTGGCATTTTACAAAAAATTGAGAAATATACGGTTAAATCTGGATACCAAGTAGAAAGAGCATATCCAGATCGGGACAAAGGGATAATGGAGTTTGGACCTACAGTAACTGAGCTAAAGGCTCATTGCTGGAAAGTGCGTTGTCCACCTAAGATGAAGCATGTCCTATGGCAAGTGGTGTCAGGATGTATAGCAGTTAGGAAAAATCTTAGATCAAGAGGTATTAAAGGGGATATTAACTGTTACAGATGTGGAGCATCTGAGGAAACTATTCTTTGAATGTCCACCAGCAGTTCAGGTTTGGGGCTTATCAGGGATCCCAACGCACCATGATCATTTTCCAGGACAATCTTTATTCTCGAATATGGATTATTTGTTCTGGAGGATCAGGCCAGCATTGGAGGACCATCAATTTGCTTGGATACTTTGGTACATATGGAAAGGAAGAAACAATAAAGTGTTTAGTAATTTAGATATGGATCCAAAGGATACTCTTCAACTGGCAACAACAGAGGCGCTCCTCTGGAAGGAAGCACAACAGGAAGGAGAGCAGAGACAGACTCTGTTATACATATAACAGAGGCGGTCCTACCGGTTCGTCCGGGGCGCTGGTGTTTTACAGATGGATCCTGGAAACAGGAGGATATTTTTTCTGGACAAGGGTGGTATAGCACGTTGGAAGGATTCGAAGGATTATTGGGAGCAAGAAATACAAGGGCTAGTCAGTCACCTTTACATACAGAAGTGGAGGCTCTCATTTGGGCAATGGAAAGTATGCGGAATTTAAGGCAATATATTGTTACATTTGCGACGGATTGTTCTCAGTTGGTGAAGATGGTTTCGGAACCAGAAGAATGGCCGGCTTTTGCAAGTTATCTAGATGACATCATGAGTCTCAAGAGGAGTTTTCACAGCTCGGAGATTATTCAAATACCAAGGACGCAAAACATTATGGCGGATTGCTTAGGTGTGAGGCAACAGTCGTCGTTTACTGTCCATATGGATACAGAGCAACCAATTTGGTTTACAGAGTCAATATGAGTCTGTAAAGCTTGTCGACAAAAAAAAAAAGAATTTTCGGGAGGCTGAAACGCTACCTAATGTGTGATGCTTATTTATTTAGAATTCTTCATATAGATGAAAAAGTATGAATGTTTTTTGGGAAAATAGTTTTTTTAGGTCAAAAAATGATATTTATGTCCCATTAGACTAATTTTATGTGATTCATGTAATAGATTAAATCTTTTCAAAATGGCCATATTGCCCTTAATTTCAATTAAAATTTCGAAATTACAATTAGCAAACCGATTTGTAAATATTAAAAATATTTTTAACCAAAATAATTTAAAAAATTAGTGTTTTAAAATTCCCATAAATAAAAATCGTAAAGCAAGAAGGTTTGATGATTCATCGGGATAGATCGATCTCACTGGAACCGATCGATCTCGGCTGGTCGATACCGAAAAAATATCCAAACAACGAAAATGGATCGACCGATTCAAGTTAACTAGATTGCGCCAGATTGATCTGAAGTAGATTGATCATTCTCCAGTGGATCGATCGATCCCTTTTCATCCCACATTTGTTACCGGATTTTTGTCGGTTAAATCCGGTTTTATTCCCACTTGATTAGAACCGAACAAACACGAGCTACACACTTTAAACTTGATTGCTAATCAATCAAACCTATTTTTCTCTTCTCTTTAAAGAACAAAGGGGAGAGAATCATCTTCCCAAGTTCATAAGCCCTAATTCACTCAATTTCACTCCGATTTGGGCGATTCTTGAGTCTAGCCAACACTATTTTGTGAGCTCATCGTGAATCTATCACTATTTCGCTTGATTTGCAGAGGCATGAAATTTTATCTCCACTTTGAGAGTTCGAAAATACAACATTAAAAGTGTGCAATTTGTGAATTTGTTATGTTGTTTTGGATTAAATCGTTTGTCAGGGGGATGACTAGAAACAATTCCTAGACAACTTAATTCTTAAAGACTGATTTATGAATTTATTCGTAAAAAATCACAAAGTCTGGAAACTTATTTGTTATGACATTGGTTATTGATATAGTATCAAATACATATTTTAGTGACTGGTATTAGTTATTAATAGCTATTGTGTTATTGGTTTAATTTTCAGGTATGGAGTTGGAGTTCCCTAGTCGGCAATATGGTGAGGGTTTAGAACCTCAGGTTAAGAAGATTAATAACAGCTGCCGGTTAGGACTTCTCAAGTTACTGAAGGAAAACATGGGGCCGGAATATAATGAAGTGATGAAAGATCCCCTTTTCTCGCATATTATGGATATCAAGAAAAATAATCTGAAGTTTTCTGCGAGACTGGTACACTCTTTTTTGTGTAAAGAGCTGATGGCAAGCAAGAGCATGAGAAGTGGTTCATCTTTGCTAGGAGGCCGCTGCGTTTTGGATTGCAAGAGTATCATGCTGTCATTAGTCTCAAAGTGAAGCACGAGAAGAACAGTAGGTTAGTGAAATTGAAAGAAGATGATGATTTTTGGAGCATGCAGATAAAAACAAAAGGAAAAATCAACTTGTAGACCATAAAAAATAAATATTTGGAAGAGAGCAGTACCTGAACTTGGGTTGATAGGGTGAGGCTGGTTTATCTGTGCGTTCTTATGGGTGTGGTGATGGGGAGGGATGATAAGGTGAATTTTCGACAGCTATACATGAAATTGGTGATGGATTTGGAGAAGTTTCAGAACTACCCATGGGGTCTGGACTCGTTTGATTTTTTGTTGAAGCATATTGATAAAATAAAGACAAAATTATATCAGAAAGAGGGGTACTTGATGGAAGGATTCTTGTTGGTTTCCAGATTTGGATAATGGAAGCTATTCCTGCTTTAGGAGAGATTTGTGGTAGAAAAGTTAGCGACAATTTCACAGGTCCTCTGTCTGGTAATTGGAGTGGATGTGCAAAATGTTCTTATGAAGATATTATCAGTGTTGAGACTTTATTTCCAGAGAATATATGTATATATTTTGTAAAAATATGTTTTCATAGTCTTGTTGAGTTTACTAAATATTTCATTTTTTTTTAGGGGATTATGCATTCATTTTTGGAATTTCACCGAGATAGAATGGTTCTTTTGGAAGCTGATTTTGCAAGGAATGATGAGAAGAAAGATGAAAGAGTGGATCACATTCCGGATATGATCCAAAGAAAACATGATTGGAGCAATCATGTTTGGGGAGTACAAGAAGCTACAAGCTCTGCGTTTGAGGAACCTGACAAAGAGGAAGGAGAAGAAGGGGAAGAAAGAGAGGAAGGAGAGGAAGGAGATGAACAAGCAGCCATACGAAGATTGGCGAGAGTAGTGATGTTTCAGGAAGAAACAAGAGAAAGCATGCAGATCGAGGAGCAGAATCAAGAAAGAAGAAGGTTTTGTGTCAGCTAGCAGCTTCATCAAAAGTAAACTCTGATACAGATATGAAAAAGTTTTTGGAGGATCTGGTACAAGCTTGTTTTACGACTTTTGAGCAGAAAATGAGTCAGCAGTTCTCGGATACATTTGACAAGTTTGAGACAGTGGTAACTGGCAGGTTGGGAAAGATTGAGACTGAGGTTACACAACTCAAGACAGCTTTGGATAGAACAGAGCAGTGTCAGTCAGTTGTAACTGACAAGTTGGTGAAGATTGATAGTAAGGTTACACAGGTCAGAACATCTTTACTGATTACTGAATTGGCGGGTAAGAGTGATCAACCAAGCAGTCCTTGCAAGATCAAAATCGACCATATTCCTAACAAAAGCAAAAAAGACACTGCTCCATTGAAGAAAAAGGCCGACTCAATTCCTAGCACAAGCAAAAAAGACACTGCTCCATTGAAGAAAAAGGCTGACTCAATTCCTAGCACAAGCAAAAAAGACACAGCTCCATTAAAGAAAAAGGTAACCCGTAGGAGAAAATGTTAAAAGTTGTTGGAACTTGTAAATAGGCGACATTACATTTTCTAATTTGATATGCTTTGTTTGAATTTGATGTTTTTTTTTTGTAATATGAATTTGGAACTTCAAATTTATGTAATGGCTCTACTTCGATCTCGATGTTTGTATGTGTAATTTGCATTTGGAACTTGAGATTTATATTATGGATGTAGTTTGAACTTGACGTTTGTTAGTCTTATATTCTTTTTTGGAACTTAATGCTTATGATATTCTACTCTGATATCTTTTTATGTTCATCAACAGGCTCTGAAAAAAAAAGAGTTAAATACTGATGATTTGAATATCAATTTACCTAGTGTAAACTTGACTCAGTCATCAGCTATTGATCTTCGTATGGATACACAAGAGTTTTTGGAAAGTAGCATTAAGAACCTTTCACAAGGCACATTTGTTAAAGGTTTTGATCCTTCTCAAGCTAAATCTGAAGATTCATTGGATTGGTTGGAACCTCCAACATCACCGAAGATGTCACAATGACGATTACATGACGAAAGGATAGAGCTACTTGGCAGAGATGACCCTGATAGCTTCTTGGTGCATGTGCATCCATAAGATTTTGATAAGATGACCGAATGGCAAAATACACGAACGTAAGTTATTCTTTTGTATATATCATTCGGATGAAGTTGTTTGTATTTGAAAACTATACCATTGTATTTTGGTTACAGAGCTATACAGATTGGTCCTACAATGTTAGATGAGGAACTAGCTTACCGTATTATGACTCCAAGCAGGTGGCTTAAAAACTATGTAAGCATTCAATTCCTAATTTCTATTACAAGTTAGATTTTACATCAAAAGTTGACCTTACAGTATTGTCTTTGTTTTCGTAGGAGATCGATGATGTAATCGTGTTCCGGGAAAGAACAGCACTGCAACGATGGAAAGTGGATCGTGTTGCTTTTATGACATGTGTTTTCAGCAGCCTCATCGCTCATGATTACAAGAGTTACTCTAACGGTGTTAAGCAGTACAATATGGATCATTTATTACTGGAATACGGTAAAGGTGAACTGCCTGCTCATGGAAGAACACGGAAGTTGTGGTATAGAGATGTAGATTGGTTGTATGTTCCTGTTTGGGTCGACTGCAACCATTGGATCACTTTATGCATCAGCTTTGTGACCAGGAATATTGAAGTGTTTGATTGTTGAGGTAGAAAAAAAACAAAGAGACTTTCTTGTGACCAGGAATATTTAAGTGTTTGATTGCTTTGGGTTTACTGCACTTGCGAGTCTTACTTTCTTGTGATCCTTGTGATGATCGAATTTTGTCCTCAACAGTTTCATATCGACATTTTCTTTTTCTTCCAAGAGACTTTCTTGTCTCTGGCGGTTGCACTTCAGAGTTATCCACATCTTCTGGGACAGGCCAAGCATCTTCAGGTACAGCAATAGGATTTATGCTTTTTTGATAAGCTTCTCTCCAAGCTTCAGTGGTGTACATAAAATCAGTCAGTGTGTGCTATTCTGCAAACAAAGAAACCGGCTTTTATTGCGTGTCTACAAGGGATCTTCAAGAGGTTGAACTTCCCACAAGAACAGATCTGTCTATCCAGATCAACAAAGCATTCAATTGTATCACCTTTAACAAGCATCTGATTATCGTTTACAGGTTGAACTAGAAAACTTTTTCCCTTCTCGATTCTCCTATCAATCTTTTTCTCCACTTCTATGGTTAGAGGATTCCTATGCTTTGAAATCAATCTCTTACGCTTAAAAAACCACCGTGTCAGCATTTCTCTAATACTGTCCAACAAAGGAATCGCAGGAAACTCTCTCGGCGAACGCAATGCAGAATTTATAGACTCAGCAGGATTATTTGTCCTAATGTCATACCTGAATCCAATAAATTGACATCTAGCCCACTTTTTCACATCGGCTTGCTTAAGATAGTCTCCAATTGCTGGACAGATGATGGAAACATGAGCAAACGTCCTCTTAAAATCAGCAACTCTATAAGCCTTTGAAGCCTTAGAAACCAACCCAGCTAATCCTTTTCCCCTGAAATATGTTACCACATTATTCAACAAATGATTAGTACAGATACCATGTATTGCTAGCGGATACACGTTCTCAACTGCCTTCGCTATAGACCCTTGTCTGTCCGAAATAAAAACCAAACCATTATCATCAGCAACAACAACTTTTAATTCTCTCTTAAACCATTCCCAAGCCTGATCATTCTCAGAGTCTACTATCCCGAATGCAATAGGATACAAATTTGAATTTCCATCTAAAGCAGTTGCAACCAGTAACACTCCTTTCAATTTACTCTTCAAAAACGTTCCATCGATGACAATGACACGCCTCATGACTTTATTGAAACCTCTAATCGATTGACCAAACGCTAAAAACAGATATTTAAATCTACCATCGACGTCAGTCTTGTAAGAGGAATGTGTTCTTGGATTTGCCTCTCGCAGCATGTGCAAATATTTTGGTATTTTTCCCATAACTTTCCTCTGGACTACCTCTGACAGCGTTGACTGCATATTCACGAGAATCCCATGCTAAAGAATCAGAGCTCTCACATCCATAATCATTACGCATAATCTGAACAATATCTTTTGCTTTAGGCCCCTCTTTGACACCTTCATATTTATGCATGATGAGACCCGCCTATAGTTTTCGCTGAAGCTGTCTTACCGGCACTGGTTTTGCTTGAAGTTGCGCATGAATGTTCACCGACATACTTGTTAATAATAAAATATGTTGACCCCTTCAAACACTCTGCTCAGGCACCCCAAAAGCACATCTTATCATCACAGCTTATACACCAAACTGATTTATTGGATCTGGTAACTGTGTAATGAAAGTTATGCTTCATTGCACATAACTCAAACCTTGCCTTTAACACTCTTTTGTTGAGGAAAAGATCTTCTTTCTTAACCAAATCGACCGAAGAACTCTTTGCCAAATTTTCTCTGTTTTCTTTTTCAGTGATGATGTTGTCAGTATCATAATCATCTCCATTAACCTCGTCTTACTTCATCTTTCCTTTCTTCTTCTTGCTATGCTTGTCAGCATCACAATCATCTCCATCAACCTCGCATTGCTTCATCTTCCCTTTCTTGTTCTCGTTATTCTTAGCCACCTAAACATTACTTGAGACACCTCCATTGTTAAAAGGATTTTGCTCCTCCTCTTCACCAGTATGTGAATCAGTTGCCATCTTGTTAAGATCAATGTCGATCTTATATGCATTTCCTTTCTTGGCTTTATAGTTAACACACAATCGAGTTGACGGATGCTTCTTACGAAACCCTAGAAAATTTTGAACTTGGCGTGAGTTTGCAATGATCACTGGTGGACATTCTGATGAACTGACTAATCCAATTGGTAGATAACTCAACTCCAAATCGACATCTGTTTCTTTGAAACTAAATCCTCTATAACAATTTTCTTAAACTCTTCAATAGAATAGCTCAACTCAAAAGCAAGCAACCTTCCTCCTATCTTTTTATCAGCAGAGAAACTCCAACATGAATCTACAACAAATTCCCAAACACCACATGAAGCATAGATATGAATCATAGCAGAAACAATTTTGAGAAATTTTGTGAATGAATAGAAGATGGCGTCTGGAGAAGAAAGAAGAAGTTTAGAACACGATTTGTTTTTCAATTTTTAACTTAATAATTAGTAAAAACATGATTTCCTTTTTTTTAAAACGATTTATTAAATAAGGAAATAAAATATTTGCAAATATTCAATTCCTATATTTTTGGAACGTGTCCTTATCCGTATTCTACTATATTTAGAATACTGTAAATATGTTAGAAATCGATTTCATATAGTTTAGATTTATAATATTGTGTAGAATCCGATTTCTACTGGTTTAGAAATCTAGTAATGTGTAGATTCCAATTTCTACGGATTTTAGAAACATAGGTTAAGCGTAGAATGTGTTTTCTAAATATTTTTAGATTACTATTATTTATGTAAAACACGTATTCTAAACATAGTAGATTCAATGAAAAAAAGTATATCATATTTTCTACTATGTAGAATGTTGATTCTACTTTTATTAGAACAAAATATAAAACTATGATTTAAACATTTTTAGAATTGAAAAAAATACCAATAAGTTGATCTTCGCTTTTCATCACTATTTACTATTTTAATTTTTTTTGATTTGTAAAACTATTTATTTCATATATTTTGTGAATTACTAAAGGATATTATAAGAAAAATGGTACAAAGAACAAATTACTCTAATGGGACATAAAGATCATTTTTGGCCTAAAAAACTATTTTTTCCATGTTTTTTTAAAGCAAATCCATTCCTACGGATTCTCATCCAAGCTTTCGGACAACTTACTAATTTAATTTTTGTCACACTTTGATGCAAGGGTTAATCTCATCAAACTGTGCTCCACGATACCAGCCTCAACTCAAACCTGGGGTCCACTTACAACCTCATGAACTTCTTCGCTACGAAATGTGATCTCTGTTTAACAATATGTTTCACGCACAACTGTATCTTCTCCAATCTTGACCACATGTGGCTGCCTATGAACGCTTACCAATTTAAGTTCTATGTATATGAAGACTTTGAAGCCAACGTCAGACTCAGGGAGACCCCATAGTAAGCTCTTAAGCTCATGTATCTTACATGCTTTTCGTCATTGTTATTTAGACATTTTAATACATCATTTAACAGCTAACTTAGTACTAACAATGGCGTAGAGCATTGTTGGCCACATAACGGTACTGATTGAGATTTACTAATTCAACGTCTGGTCCTTGACGAGGTTAAAGTAGCAAGCACACGACATGTTCCGATTTAGTTACAAACTAAAGAGTAAGTTATATACATTTATTTCAATGAAGTTCTTCTCTATATTAGATAATTAAGTATTTCACTTAAACCATGATGAGTAAACATTTGTAGGGGAGACCTATCATGAAAATGTACCTAGGACCAGTCAGCAACAGTGTTCACTAAGAAATTTTACTGCCATTGCCGATACTCCCATCATCTTTTAAGTGACTTCTGTGATCTCAAAACGTCTTCATGATAATCACTTCGATATTTCTCTTGATGTTATTATTTCTTTCTTTTTTTTTTGTAATCGTCTTAACACTCTATGATACTGTTTAAAAAAAATTATCTTCCATCACTTATATGACCACTAATATTTCTTATGTGTTCACATTTTGTTATTTATCACTCAACAAAGATTCCAAGCAAACTATCTGCGCGTAGCGCAGAGAAAAGACCTAGTACATGTTAATATTGAAACGTTTCTTTCAAATAGAATACTGAAAATTTGGTTGTTTAGATTCACATAATTACGTAGGTAGGTTGTAACAATCAGTTTGAAACCAAAACAAAAAAAATTACAGATATGCTAATTATATTCATTTACTTGATGAACACTTTTATTGATTTCAAATTCATTTTAAAAGAAGTTGATTGTTAGAATATAGTGTACTTTATTAGGAATATATACGATTTTTAACTCAACTATAGAAACAATTATTTTGTTATTTAGAATTTTAGTCCAAATAGTATACTATCTAAAGTAAATAAAAAATAAACATCACATATTTCAACCTTAACATTTTGTTTTGCCATATAATTTCACAGAATTTAAAAATATAACACCCATTACAATCTTGGTGCTATTCTAAAACATTTTTTCTTTTTACAATTCTCGATTATTTATGAAATTCAGTGCAATGTTGATTTCGTTTTTTCAGTTTGGTACGGTTCGATTCCCGATAAATGTGATCCGATCTATACATCATCTTATTTAGAAATTTATTTTAATAAAATTTATTTATTTAACTAGTTAGAGATTAAAGTTAAAGATTTTGATATATATGGTTATGGTAACCAACTTAGGTTGAGCTCATTTTAACATCTGTAATTAAGGACCATTGGTTCCCCGAAAGGAAACTTTGATGAGATATTGAAAGAATAAGACAAGCTGAATACCATGACTCACTATATTCACCATCCATGTTGAGTACAATTCAATTTTGCTGGTGTCTTGTCAATATTGCTAGGTATATTGCAAAATTTACGTAGTCTATAACCAATAACGTGTATTTTTTCTTATAAAACATTCCTGGTAAATATAATAAAAACGATGTTTTATTGAAAGTTGTTTGGACCCTTTCATTGTACTAATAATATTTTGGTCTTACCTTAAATTTTGATTAACAATTAGTTACTTTATCTTTCTCTAACAATCACTTAATCAATACTTCTATTATTTAATTACGCCTATATCTTTTTGTACACGATTTGACTATATCACATATATATTTTGGTACAAGAATTGTACCACATGATCCACTTCATTTTATTGAAGCACACTACTTATCCAACACGTCACATCTTATTAATCACAACCATTAGTTTTCTTTTTGGATCTAAATGTTAAGAAACACTACCCAACCCAACCCAACCCAACCAACAAACCAACCCAACCACGAGTTGTAGCAATATTTCAGGTTTAATGTTCAAATATGGGTGGGTAATTCATTACACAATATATTAAACTAACATGTATTGTAAGTCTATTTCAAAACTTTTATTAAAAGAGAAATTGGTTTTTGCTCATTAATACATTTTAATATTGGAAACGTTTCTTTCAAATAGAATACTGAAAATTTGGTTGTTAAAATTCATATCATTACGTATGTAGGTTGTACAAATCAGCTTGAAACCAAAGATAATATATTACAGATATACTAATTATATTCATTTACTTGATTAACACTTTTATTGATTTCAAATTCATTTAAAAAGAAGTTAATTGTTAGAATATAGTGTACTTTATTATGAATATATATGATTTTAAATCAACTATAGAAACAATTATTTTGTTATTTAGAATTTTAGTCCAACTAGTATACTGTCTAAAGTAAATAAAAAATAAACATCACACATTTCAACCTTAATATTTTGTTTTGCCATATAATTTCACAGCATTTAAAAATATAACACCCATTACAATCTTGGTGCTATTCTAAAACATATTATTTTTTTTTGTTTTCCATTCTCGATTATTTATGAAATTCAGTGCAATGTTGATTTCATTTTTTTAGTTTGTTACGGTTCGATTCCCGATAAGTATGATCCGATCTATACATCATCTTATTTAGAAATTCATTTTAATAAAATTTATTTAAATTCAAAAATAAACCCACGCATTCTAAGCGCGGTTTAAAACTAGTTAGGGATTAAAGTTAAATATTTTGATA
Organism: Erucastrum elatum; assembly: GCA_900406325.1. Classification (NCBI taxonomy): domain Eukaryota; kingdom Viridiplantae; phylum Streptophyta; class Magnoliopsida; order Brassicales; family Brassicaceae; genus Erucastrum; species Erucastrum elatum. The sequence goes on from OVBX01000505.1 coordinate 36,136, forward strand.
TATATGGTTATGGTAACCAAGTTAGGTTGAGCTCATTTTAACATCTGTAATCAAGGACCATTGATTCCCCGAAAGGAAACTTGAATGAGATATTGAAAGAATAAGACAAGCTGAATACCATGATTCACTATATTCACCATCCATGTTGAGTACAATTCAATTTTGCTGGGCATCTTGTCAATATTGCTAGGCATATTGCAAAATTTACGTAGTCTATAACCAATAACGTGTATTTTTTCTTATATAACATTCCTGGTAAATATAATTAAAACACGATACAATCGAGTGAAAAATGTTTTTGCATGAAATAGTGTGATCTCTTTGTTCGACACTTGAATTTTACTTTTCAATCGATTTCACAGATTTTGTTTTCTTTTTAAGATTTTCTGATTTCTCAATATGTTTCTAAGACTTTTTCTAATATGAAACTTTAAAGAAAAACGATATTTGGCTAAACTAAAGATCTGACTTTTTGTGTGGTATTTTCTTATCTCAGTTTCTTTAATTCATAACCGATCACAATACATATGATACAGAACTTTTAATTTCTAAAAGAATTCTCATTCCAACATTTTAGTTGATGGCAATGTTAATGATTTTGTAATTTTCTTCTTTTCAAAATGATATTATTCAATAGTAGTACAGAGAGAATTTCAGCTCATTAATACAAAGGTTTAAAATGTTGTAACTAAAAATATTTGATTAAAAACTAGTGTGAACACATTAAATTGTTTGCGGTGGAGTTAAAAAAAATTAGTATGTGAACGCATTAATTGTTAAATAATTGCGAGGCCAACACGTCAGCATAATCAAAATGAAATCAATATGAAAATGTCACGTGGCGAATATAGTGTGAACACATTAACAACAAATGTTTTTATTTTATGAGATTCACACAATTAAGATTCAGAAATATGATCTTTATCATGCAAATAACTTTTTAGGCTATAAACTGTATGTAGTGATGATTTCATTATCATTTAATACGTGATAAAATATTGATCCAAAATTATTACTATTGGTTGAACAACAAAAATTTCATACATCATCCAAACCAAAATATATAGATGATAGAAAATGCTAAATGAATCAAAGACCTTAAAATAACAATACAAACTTCACAAAATGACCAGGAAAATATTAAAATATATTTAAACTAGAAGAATAAGTGAATAACATATAGTAAGTTAAGGAAATAATAAATTAGTATATTTTGCATGATGTTGTCATTAACTCAACTAACTTTATTTAACTTTCAATTATTTTAATTTCAATCTAATTCTTAGTTCGGGTTGGGTTTGGTTTCAATTTTAGGTATTAGTATTTTCTCTAGCCATAAGTACAAATCCATTAACAATTCATCTATGCACCATGATTATCTCATATACATTATTTGCAAATGATTTTGTCAAATGTCTTCTCTATAATCATTTTACCCAAATTAATGTTACATGGCATGTTACAATAATGACATGACTTATGGTTAAATGTAACATGGACAATTACATTTAATATTTATTTATATCTTTTGCTAAACTCTTAAAACATGGTAGTAGATTATTCACTATCTTTTTTCAAAAGAAATTATAGTAAATCTATTAAAATAGAAAATTAAACAGTATAACAATAAAAATATAATAAATTTTATAAATTTTGAAATATTAATTATTTCTATATTTTAAATAACTATACAATTTATTATAAAAATATTTTAAAACTCTTTTACAAATTTTTAAAATATAATTTTTAATCTTAATGCTATTAGTTTCCTTTATATATCTGCGAACTTTAGAAATACTGTTAAGTTTTACTTTTGATAATTATACAACTTCCATATCATTTTTATTAATTTTATACAAATATATTTAATATAATTTATCCAAAATAAATAGATAAATTTTTTACCTAAGATTTTAATTTTAAATATATACATAAATATTCTTAAATATAATTTAAAGTATAAAAAATATTTATTTTATCTTCATTTTATGTACAATTAAAAAATTAATAAGAAAATAACAAAATCTAAAAAAATATATAATTTAAACTTACCTGCACATGACACCGGAAAACGCCCAGTTAAATGTAACTAACTATTAATTGGAACTTCTGTGAACATTTTTTATTTGAGTTCTTAAATATAAATAAAGCTCACATATCATATTTAAAAAAACCAAAAAATATAATAAATTGATTAGTTATTTTTATGCTTTTTATAAAATTAAAATATAAAATAAAACTCTTACAATGCAAATAAAATTCCAGCTAATTTATGTTGTATAGTTGTATGACAAAAAAATTATATAGTTTATATTCCAACAATAATTTTTTTTTTAACTTTTGATGTGAATTTGCTTAATTATAATCAAATTTCCCTATTAAATTACTGAGAGAACTTTTACATTTTTCACTCATCACCACTAAATAGCAATTGATCCGCAAAAAGGCAAAAACAAGCTCGACCAAGCAAAAATCTCCGGTTTATCTAAACCGAACCAAATCAGTTTTTCCTTTTTCTTGGCCGGCCAGCCCTAAAATCCCACCACGGACGTCTCTCCTTAAATATGGGTTTAGGGATATCGAAGAAAAGGCATGGCTAGAGAGAGAGTCAGTCAACAATGTCGACCAAACTTTCCTAATTCCAGAGAGTAACCACTACGCAGCTTCGTCCTCCTTACGCCTTACTATTTTTGACCTTCCACGTTCTTGGTGCAGCGCACATTACACTCTGCGTCACAATCGAATCTCTCACTCACCTTTTTTCTCTCTTTTTTTCTTTTTTTTTCGGTAAAAACCTTTTTTTCTCTTTCATAGTCTTTTCCTTAGCTTTTAGTGCCTTGTTCTTCGAGCCCACAAGAACCCAGATCTGATTCCATCGAATTCGTGGGTCCCATCCTCATAGATGTGGTCGGCGGTGGGTGTTTTGAGGCGTACGGCGTTTTCCGCCGTGACTAAAGGTTCTCAGGTCAAGCCATGGCTCGGTGGTGGTTGCAGGTTTCTCACCGTCGTCGAACCAACAGCGAAGGATAAGGAGAAGGAGAAGGAGGAGGATATAACTGTAACGGAAGCGAAGAAGCTAATGAGATTAGTGAATGTTGATGAGATGAAGAAGAAACTCGGATGTATGGGGAATGAAGAAACTGTCTCCTACAGTAAACTCATCGAAGCATCTCAAGGTTTAGGTATCGCTAGATCTCTCGATGAAGCTCATGCTTTCGCTCGTGTACTGGATGATGCTGGTGTGATTTTGATTTTCAGAGATAAAGTTTATCTTCATCCAGATAAGGTCTGATTATCTGAAACCCATGTTCTGTAAAAACCATAATGTTTGTCCTGAAATTGATTTTTGTCTTGTGGGTTTTGTTGTAGGTGGTGGAATTGATTAGAAAGGCAGTGCCTTTGGGTTTAAATCCAGATGATAATCCAGTTAAAGTGGAGTTTGATAAGCTTAGGAGTATGAAGGAAGAGATCGATGTTT
>OVBX01000506.1:0-39604 GCA_900406325.1 Erucastrum elatum
CCACCCGCATCCGCAAACTCCCGCAACCGCAACCGCTGCGGTTGAACCAGTCAGACCCTTAATCTGTTTTTTCTCGATCTGACATTTTTGAAACCCTAAACTGTACCAATGTGACCTGATACATAGACTGGGAAGTTCATTATGAAATTTTGTGATTTGGTCATGACATTTTTTCACTTCAGTTGATCTTCTTGCTAGCTGTATGGTTTTGTAGGATCAGATATTTGTGAGGTGATAGAAACTCGAGAAAGGCACCTCAAACATCTTTTCTCCACTCTTGTCCCAGTTATAGGTGTCTCTAATTGCTTTTAGTATACGTTTACAATGTTGTAATCTTTTCTCCAAGATTCTCTTGCTCATTAAGAGAGCAGTCGTAGACTCTTAGTTATCTTATTCTTCAATCAATCACACAAATCGATGTTGCTTGTTTCACAAGTCTTTCCTGTTGTTAGGACATCATAATCAGTTGATTTTATATTTTAATTATATAACTAGATCTTAACCCGCCCGACTGGGCGGATCTTTTTGCTTATGCGCGATGTAATAAAATTTTGGAAAACAAAAGTTTAATGGATACAATCTCTATCAAATGTGTGTATTGTGGTAAATATTATTAGATGCTGATTCGCGCATCTGCGTTGATATTGGGGTGATCATTGTTATTATGATATATATACAAATTTAAGAACTTTAAATTAGTTGAACATAAATGTATTGCTTATCTTTTATTATTTAAACTTTGTATTTCGTTATTGTATTGTGTAATCACACATGAAATTGTATTGTGTTATCAGACACTTCTTTGAAATGTTGGGAGCAAACGAAACACGTATATTGAAGGTGTTTGTAACACGAATTAATGGATAATTTATTTATATGGAACCTATAATAGTTTTAAATCATACCATGTGTATTAAATATTTTTTAGTTAGTTTTGAATATTTGAGAAATACAGAATTGTAAGGATATGAAAAATTTGATACCTTTTGTACATTTCTAGTTTATGTTTAGTTAAAAAAAATATTATTTACTGCATTTGGTTATGTAATAATAAAAAAATACACAATTTTTGGTACAGGGAATAGAACATTGTCCTCTTTATGGTCAATTTTTGTAGATTTAAAGTTATATGTTATATTAATAATTAAGTTAAATCCAATACAAATTGGATATATCATTGATATAAAAGATAAAGAATATATAACAATAACTACAATTACTGGTCTCATTAAAAATGTAGTAATCAAAATGGACCATAAAAAAACGTGGCCCAACATTATAGCAACAGTTTATTCCGGGAAAAAAATCAGTTTGGTGAAACCTAACCGATTAACGTGTCCATCTCTCTCTCTCTCTCTTTCTTTTTCGGCGGTGATCTCTCATCTTGTCGCAGTTGATCTCATCGAAGTTCTACTCACTTTTATCTGTTGTTAATATTTATGTGTTTCTCCCAAAGAGTTTCAAGTTTGTATCTCAGATGATTACAGATTGAAGGTTAGATTTTCTTAATACTCTGTTCTTTCCTCTTTCTGACTTTATGCGTTTTAGATCTTTCTGGTTTGAATTTGTTCCTAACCGAAATTACTCTGTCAATTAACTGTAGATCGGCCATTTTTCCTATATCGAGAACTCAAAATGACCAAATCTTCTTGTATATGTGGTCCTGATTTTAGAAGACTCGGCAGCAAGAAGCAAAGTTTTATGAGAAACTAATGGAAGGGAAGTTGAATATTTTAATCAAGATTGATTTCATTATGAGTTTATTCTGTTTTTTTTTTGTTTTAACATAATTTTAATCTTGATTTTTCTATCTTGATTTTCAATCACATACATGATTTCTTCCTGTAGTTAATATGTGTTATATTGATATAAATACTTAACAATGTCATGATAAACAATCAATCTTATTTTCCTTCTCTTTTGTTTTTGTATCTTTTCAGGTCATGGACTTGCTCTAGCGGATGGAGAGACGATAATGATAACGAAAAGAAGAATTCTTTACTCATCATTTACGGGTGGGTCACAGGGAACAATACATGCATCGTCAGAACAGAGTCAAGGTTAGCAATGTACTGTCTTTCTCTCTCGTAGATCGTTCATACTTGATATTAGAAGATGCTTAGTTCATAAAAAAAAAGTAACTGAGAAGCATATTGAATTAGAATTGAGATTGCTTATCTTTAGATAGGTTTACTGATTTAGGTTATGGTTGTTTATTGTTCTGTTATGACCTGCTTATTGGATATATTGAATGATTGTGATTGCTCTAATAGTTTCTTAAGTATTGGAGGGGAATCGACTGTACGTGTCTTGTGAATGAAAAGACATGCATTACTGTAGGAATGGAATAGTTCAGGAAAATGTAAATTTCAATGATGGTAAAATGAAAAGTTTTCAACAATGCTGCGTGTTGCTGGGTGTAGAATCGACATCCTTGCTGCGATTAAATCTGCATTGATCAAAATTATATCAGATTAAAGTCATGTGAATCCTACAAATATGTGTTCATAGAATATACATTTAATCTCACAATACTAAATGGTAATTACAAATTAAGTAGTTCAGGAGACATACCTCATCACTCATTCTCTTCAAGGTTGTTGAAAATTTCTTTAAAAACAACATTCATGGTTTTCTTCTTAGGCTTACCATCTTTGTCCAGAATCAAAATTTTCAACCCTTTCTTCGATGTCACTCTAGAAATTGCCACGTATAGCTGTCCATGTGAAAACACCGGTCTTGGTAGAAAGATACCAACTTGGGATAATGATTGCCCTTGGCTTTTGTTTATAGTTATAGCAAAAGCCACAGCCAAAGGCAATTGCCTTCTACGCATTTTAAAAGGCAGTCTAGTATCTGATGGTGTTATCAACAATCTGGGAATATATACTGTCTCCCCAACTTTTTCTCCAGTAATGATTCTAGCCTCAACCATAAAATCCATTAGCTGAGTGATCTGCAGCCTCGTTCCATTCATTAATCCTTCTGTAGGAGCAATATTCCTGAGAACCATAACAGGACAACCAATCTTCAGTCTAAGACTATGGTTTGGCAATCCAGACACCTTAATAGTGTTTAGAAAATCAGGACCAAGAGCTTCATCACTAAGTGAAATTTTATCCATTGGATCAATACTATCTGCACTTATGTAGATCTTCTCCTCGCCTGGAATTAGACAATTCATAATTAGCACATAATTCCTGAAAAGTAATATATTTTTGAAAACAGAGAGTAAAGGCAGAATGTTACCATCAAGCTTATCTAACATGTATTGATTAATCATGTTCACGTCTTCATTAGTAGGACATAGAATAGCTCTCTCTTGGAAGAATTTAGGGTCTTTGTTTTCTTGTAACGAAGCAGTATCTCCATACACAGCTTTGCTTATGGCTTCTATAGGATCATCAGAATCACTAATCAAAAACTCTTCAGGAATATCGATCTCAGCTTCACCATCGTTAGGCTCTCCAATTTTACCTTCACCCACCTTTAATATCCACTCAGAGAATTCCTTAAGTTCTTCTGCCTCTTCGGGTGTCAAATCACCAGACAATAACCTCATGTTCTTCGTGAGTTTAAAGACTTTACAGTGCTCCCAAAGATAAGATCTGTTCAGCGAGGCCAAAACGATTTCAGCTCTACAAGCTCCATTTATTACTGGTAGAATCTGTCGAAAATCACCTCCAAAACACTACAACCTTCCCACCAAATGGTTTCTTTATATGCTTCCCCATAATATCAGACATGCTTCTATCTAGAGCTTCAAAACAATGTTTGCTCATCATAGGTGCCTCATCCCATATAATGAGTGATGCTTCTTTTACTAAATTAGCTTGATCTGATCCATGAGCCATAGTACACGAAGAAAACTCATCAGGGCTAAGTGGTATGCCAAATCTTGAATGAGCAGTCCTTCCACCTTGTAATAACAAAGAGGCGATTCCACTTGATGCAACATTAAGAACAATATCTCCTTTACAGCGTATAGCTGCAGATATTAATTTCCATAGAAATGTTTTCCCAGTACCACCAAATCCGTAAACAAAGAACATACCCCCCCTTCCTTCATTAACAGCAGCCAATATTTCATCAAAAATTTTCCTCTGTTCAGCCGTCATCTTCTGAATATCTCTATCAAGAGTTTCTAGCAGTGCTTGCTGATCATAACTCCACTCATCTAATATCAGAACATTCGAAGCACTATTGTCTGTAGGAGGAAGTTGTGGCATTGATCTAAATTTTGATAGAGAAGACCCATTTCGCCTCAAATGCTTCTCAATCTCTTGTAAAGCAAACTTCTTTTTCTCCTCATCACTTAACAAAAGATCTTCAAAAAAAAAAACTGAAATTAGCACAGCGGGTCAAAATAATTAATCTCCAAGTAGAAAAAATGTGATTACGAACTTTGACATAAAACTTTAACAGAGTCATAAATTATCTCTAAAGAAAAAAATAAATTAAAACCTGGTCTGTTGAAATAAATCCGACGATTATGCTCAATATCTTCAGACAAATGCTGCCAAGTATTTTCCCATATTGTTTCTGGCATAGATAAAGTATTACTAAGCAACATCATAACAAACACATGTCGGAGATCATTTCCGGAGCTTTCAAAACTTCTCCTCACTATATCTTCGATGTACTCTTGATCATCATCTAATATCCCACGAGCAAAACATGCATCTCTGTATTCAGGATAGAGAACACCATCAAAGGTTTTAAAGCATTCATAACTGGTAGGCCCTCTGACAACGTTCAACAACACGCGCAAATAATAAGCATCTTCCAAGTGACGGGGGGCATAATTTATCCTACCAATACTAAATCCTCTTTTACGCTTGTTAAACTTCTTCTGCTTCTTGTCGTAGGTATAGTAGTTGGGAATCTGGGCATAGAGGAGAGTTCTAGCGAAAGCATCAATTTTACACAAATCAAACCAGGCTAAGAACATAGTATTCTGAATGAGTTTCCGTTTCACTACAGCTTCCATCTTATCTTTTCCTTTGAAAATAACATGCTGCTTCCCAGGTAGATGAAAAATAAGCTTCTCAACTGCTGTAGATCGATAGTGAATTGGAAACTCAAAAATTCTCCAACCAGCTTCACATACTGAAACATATCTACAACGTAAAAATACAAATTATTTAAAAAACAAAATCCCTGACCAGCAGAGTCATATAAACGAAATTGGGAAATAGAAATATAGTAATAGAGATGTACCTGCAGTCGAAGAAGTCTTTGAATTCATTTTTTTTTTCTGCATTTAATTCAGCAGTTTCCATCTGGTTTGTAACTACATGGTCAGGTGGTTCCACAGCCACTGTCACACGATCCTGTCCTTTATTAATGTATTTAAATAAGTACTTAATAGAACCAGCTTGGTTGCACCATTCCACATTGATATGAGCTCGGTAGCGAAGAGACAGTTTCTTATTGTAAGGAATTACCCATCTATTGTCACATCTCATCCCATTCTTCATCACAAAATTTTCAGTCTGCTCGCGTCTTCTATAAATAGGAAATCCTTCTTTATTAGCCGTTGTCTTCGCAGCATATGGTTTGGGATATAACTTTGAACATAGTCCATTCTCCATGCACGGTGAATTCATATTAGCTGCTCCACAAGGACCATGCATCATCATATCCTTAATAACTTCATACAACTCTGGTTCTTCGTCTTTATTAGGGATTTCCGCAGATATTATCTTATCAATGTCATATGTAGTGGGAAACTTGTATGCTGGATCCATGAATAGCAAAATATGTGAATGTGGGAGACCACGCTTCTGAAACTCAATTGTGTACATTGCTGTAACATTAGATTTAAAAGATGGGTTAGTGTATAAAATAAGAACAGATTATAAAATCAAATGCTAAAACTGAACGATGACAGTGCTAAAAAATATCAACTTACACGAAGAAACCTTCCCAAGAATGTGTTTTTTTGTTAAATCATCCATCAATGATTCAAGTTTCATTTTGAAGATCCTAGAAACGATGTCTGATCTATCCTCTGCCTTCAATTTTCTTTTCTCTAGAAACCTGGTGATCTCTGGCCATTTAGGATTGCATGTGTAAGTGATGAACAGATCTGGAAATCCATAATGCTTACAAATGGCCATAGCATCCAAATAATTATTCTTCATATATCGTGGACCACCAGTGAAAGAAGCTGGCAACACAAATTCTGTTCCTTGGTCATGCATATCAATTTTTCCTTTACTCTCTGACTGTTTGATAGAGTCATAACTATCAGATCGCAAAGTAGACTGATTAAACTTGAGATATCGTAGCCGGTTAGACTCAATGGTTGTGAAGGCATCCACCACAAATTGCTGAAACAGTCGCCTAGCATACAAGAGAGTGTGCGACTCATTCCTACGTTCTTGTAAGCGAAAAGCAAAAAATTGTCTCATACTAATCGTCTGCTTCTTCATCTTCTTAGTAGCTTCTGTTACTCCTTTCTTTATACCAAGCCTAAATCCATCTTCCCCATGTGTAAATAATAGAGGATACTGCAGTGCCAAATAGGAGGGATGTATCTCATTAATTCTCAGAAGTTTTCCACAATGTTTCTGAAGTACTATATCCCTTTTATCCATATCAAGATTAAAATCTCCAGGAACTAAAGCTGCAACTTCAGATGCTTCTGGTGTGTTGTATGTTCTGCCATCCTTTAGACGATCACTAATGATCCTCATATGAAAAGCTTCTTCAGGATTAGTATTAAATCGCTGAGAAAAAAAAAAGTATCAAAATTTAGGATCAGATACCTGCATACAGTTATAGCTAGGTAGACTGAGTAATATAACTTGCTAAACATAAGATATCTATATTAGTTCCATTAAATATGAAATTTATGGATGGAAAAGTATACCTTAAGCAATTCGCTCTGTTCTGTGCTTCATTTTCAGTATCACAGATGTACATTTGGCCATATTTAGCTTCACCTCCGTTGGGTGGTTTTAAACAACCCATAAGATGGAAATTTTCTCCTTGAAGTTGAAACATCTCTGGCCCTATTCCTTTTCTTAGAGATCGTTCTACTTTCGCACCCAAAGAAGTAAATGAGAAAACCATGTTATAAGCTCTGATATTTTTCTGAAAATGCTTACATTTCTTATCATCTCCTTCAATCAATCGTTTAATTTCTGTTGGTGGGTCTTTTAATAGAGGCAAAACAACTTGACCTTGACCACAACATAGTGAAAAAGAAGGATTATTGCTGTTTTTACGTTTGTTGATCCTCTCGCCATACCACATAATAGCACAACAGTGAGAACATGTATATGATGGATCACCTTCATCTATGTAATCTGTATATTTTAAACAAAATAAAATACGAAAATATAACTGAGTCATATTCTGAGAAACAGGAAAAATTCAAAATTATGTAAGCATGACGTGAATTATTACCGTATTCGTTTCTACTGTTTTTGGTTTTCATCCGCTTAGTTGCACGTGCACTTGTCTTTGCATTAAGCGTCTCTGTCGGAAACGAAGTCTGAGGATATTCAGTTTCCAGCTCAACATCATCAGCACATATGGTTTCTTCAGTTTCTGTATCGGAACTCTCTTGGGAACTACAGTCAAACTCTAGAGAATCATCAATTTCTTCAAGTACTCCTGCATATTTAAAAATATTAAAAACAGGTGTCTAGGTTATCAATATCAAAAGATAAGCCAAACAGTAAATCAGTAAACCTCTAAAATCGATATCATTGTCGATGTCTGGATCATCATCGTCACTGTCATGATCTTCGCATGTACCATCGCCTGTGTTTGATTGCATATTTCCCTTATCTCTTCCAAAGAGGCTTGATATATTTGTAATGTCTTTTAATACAGCTGGAGGATTCTTTCTTCGTTTCTTTGAGATGTCAACATGAGAGTCATCTTCTCGTACAATGTTTCTATTCCTTGCTAATGATTGGAAACAATAAAAACCATAGTTTTTTATATACATTCATTATTTGATATATTATGAAAATGTATCAATAATAACATATGTATTTATATCTATCTTACAGGTTATTGAAGTGAGGCAACTCCTCTGTTCTGGAGTAACGCTAGCTGCAGTTGATATGAAAAACACAGTTCAGATTACGTGTAGGTATTACAACTTTTACCTTTGTTTGATGTCTTTATATCGCTATAGATGCCAAGTTACCTATCTTCCTCTTGTGCTTGCTTGCTGATGTCTCTGGAGTTGTTGATATTCGTTGTTCGGTAGAGCCAAATAAACCCCTAGCTGAACTGGAAAAATTGGCATGTAGGTGATTTCTACTCCGTTTTGGTGGTTTTTCCACATGCTCTGTTTTGTCTTCACTGGTGTTTAACTCTTGTGCTATTAATTTGATAAAGAATGTTGTCATAACAATTAGGTGCAGACATTGAGAGGCAAAAACTGAAAAATAGAAGATCAATGAAAGTAATACTTACATGGTAACGCAGATAGACATGATCTATGTCCTGGAGTATTGTTAGAAGCAGTTGACATGAAACCCATATCTTTGAAATTAAAAAAAATTATGTGTAAAAACATCTTTCTCTATAATCAGAAATGTTCAGAGGTAAACATTATGTAAGTAGGTCATATACCTAGAAGTGTCTGGCGTTTGTTTCTTGGTGTTTTTGGAGTGTTTGAGATTGGTTCATCTATAGAACCAATAGATGTGGTAGCAGGATGCTTAGAAACCCCTTCAGAGAGCCTTGAAAAAATAGACTGTACTGGAACTGTAAGATTTTCCCTTTGCAGTCTTGGAGTTTGACACCATCTCTGGTCGGATTCATTTCCAGCAGTGGCAATGTTTTCATTTTTCTGAGAACTCTCATTCTCTTTGTTTGACTCACCATTGCCATGATCACGTTTTCGTTTCATTGTGTCCAGTATCAGAAACTTTAGTTATTTTTCGGCTGTGTATCTAACAAACCTTTTTCTTTTTTTGTGTTTATGCTGGTTTGTCAAATCTGGTGTAATGAACTTCTATGGTGATATTCTGCAAGTTGTATAATCTTTTCTTATTAGTTATGCTGTGTGCTAAATAGAAACTAAATATCTACCAAATCAAAATTAAAATCGATATTGGTAAGATTACACTGTTGCCACATAATGATTATTTTCGGAAATATTGTTCTTTAATCATTTATTATTAGATTTGCATAGTAGATTCGTAATTTGATTATGGCTCTTATTTACTTTATATTGAACCTAAAGTAAAAGACATATATATGCATCTTGTAACAGAAATTTTCTGTGACATCAGGATAATAGGCGAAGCAGAAGTAGAAAGAAAAGTGAAGTTATCTATCTTACAACTCTTTCTCTGGTGACACAGAGCCATAACATGTAAGTTGTCAATTTTATCCTACAAAGATATGCGGTACAATGCAAGCATTAGACTCATTACTACGTTAAGGTGTATGGTAGAATAGGTCATGGAATTATATATTGGAGATCTGCGTAGAATGATAGTTTTTGGATGTTGTAATTAAGAATTTGTTGATAACAAATTTATAATTATAGAATACATGATATGAAAAGAATTCAAAACAATATAAATAAATAATTAAATTTATCATCTTAAATCCAAAACACATCATAAGAGCTGAAAAAACATAAGATAAATAGCAGAAAAAAAACTAAAACACGAAAACCAATTCAGAAACAAACCAATAACAGAAACATTTAGTCTCTAATCAACCTTAGTCTTCTCCAACTTCACTGTCTTAGTGCATAGCTTCTTTGACGTTGAGGTAATGTCCTTCAGCTCTGCATCTTCTTCCTTACGCTTAACAGTTGGTGTCGTAAATCCTTCAGATGAGCTCTCAGAGTTTGCCTTGAGTAACATAACCTGGTGATAAGACAGACATCAGAAAAAAATCTGAGATAAGTATATATATCGACATTAACCTAAGCATGAAAAAAAAAGCAAATAATGATCACAAACCTCCCCAGTAGAAAGAGTGGACGAATTTGTCTCTAAGGCAGAAACAGGTTCAGAATGAGTCTCGAGTTTAAGAAGATTATCACCAGTCCAAACTTCAGAAACAAAATATGTGTTGGATCCTTTATCTAGATTTCCCGAGCTAATAGCTACTCCAAAACAAAAGGACTTCCCAACTAATGCTCTGAGGGGAGTGGGGATCTGTTCAGGATCTTCTATCTGTAAAATTAGATAATAGTTTGATATAAAATTTGTATCAAACTAAACCAAAAGGTAAAAATTATGTAAAAAATATACTTGCCTCATCAAATGAACCATCCCAAAGTTGAACAGCATCACAACCAACAATGGTACTGGCAACAGTGTCAAGCATCATCAATTTGCATTCTCCACTGTCATCTTTCACATTCAAATGCAGTTTGTACCTGATTTGAATTACAAAGACATTAGTAGATTAGTAGAAATCTTTATAAAGACATCGAACAGATTCAGAAAATAGATGCATTAGCACTTACTTTGGTTCAATCTTTTCAGCATGTGAGTGACATTTTTCGCAACGCCATAATGGTTTGTCGTTTTGAATCAACTTTCCAATTTGATTACTACGAATCCTAGTTGCACGTTTGTTGTGTGCAACACATCCAAAGTAAAACCAACCCCAATCTGTGTCAACAGATTCAATTGAACATATGATTTTACAACTCTGAACCTGCAATACACAACTGTAATTTTCAATACAATGCTTGTTAGTCAGATATATAATATGATAATACAACCTCAATTGCCTCCAATATCTCAGCGATGGATCTGAGTTGAACATCATCCCAATCCGTTTTTTGGATCTTAGTCACCTTATGGTCAATCTTTTTGTCAACAATTGTAAGAGGAAGATCATTTTGCAGCAGTCTGAAAATTTTTAAAAAAATATATAAATAATAATGAGAATCCAAAGATATTATAGTATATTAACGTTATTTTCAATAACTTACTTTTCTTTAAACTCAATGGCTTCCTTCATGGTTGGGTTGAGAGTTACAATTGTAGCATCAAATGCACTTGTGATTTGTAACTCACCTACAATTACATATTCACATATATTTAATATATTGGCTACGATTTAAACACTTATGGAACTTATTTTATGTACATGTATATACCGTTGTAGGAGCCGATTTTAGCAAATCTAATCAAACAGATTAGTGTTTCAACAGATCCATCTTCGATAATGGATTCAAATTGTTCAGCAAATTTCCCCCACAAGCAACATGCAACATCACGACCACTGTATTTACACATATTTAGAAGTGACATGAAAATCATATTAAAGACTATAATTTGAAGATTGGCAAATCGTACGAAGCTTACTTTGTGTTACGCAAGCGGAAGTTAAGTCTCTTCCTGTCATGTTGATTTACTTGGACGTTTTGTACTACTCCAAGATTGGTGACCTCGCCAAGGATATCTGTAGAAACTTAGAAAAACAGCTTATATGTCTACAAAGGGATATAGTAAAGTAATTTATAGATATGTTTTCAGAAAGATAGGATCATACCGATTAGGACATTTACATCTAAATCATCCGTATCAAAATCTTCGTAATTCACCAGAGAAAGACATGGATTGTCGTCCTCAAACACTGACCGTGATATCAGTGTGTCACTTGTGAAATTGATTTTGTATGGTAGTGGGGTTGGTCGATATTTACCACCAGAAGCAGCAACCTTGAAGTGTTCAATGAATCTCCATTCACCAATTGGGAGATTTCGTTTCAGGTGAAACATCATATTTCTCTTGCAACTTGCGTGAATTTTGCCACCCTAAAAACCATAAAATAACAACAATCAAAATTTATAGAAAATATAAATCATATTCTTGAAATCTTAGAAAGGTTATGATGTCTTACTGTTTCATCAGCAAGAACACATTCTAGAGTTTCCCCTCCAAAACTTGTATTCGATGTCCATGAATGGAGAAGCTTCACGTGCACTCTCCAAGCATCTTTGTGTGGCTTCACATTGTGGACGTAGACATAAGCTTGATTGTTTGCCATCATTTTGTTTTGTGAACTTTCAATGTGATGTGTAAAAAAGAAGCGTAAGTCTTGTATATATATATAAAAGGCGAGCAGTGTTGCCCACGACAAAGGGATTTTAACTTGCTTATGTAAAGATATTGTTAGATTTAAACAATATTTGATTTGAGAAATATTAAGGATAACTATGGAAAATAAACATATGGAAATTCAGTAGTTATTTAGAATATTCGATTTCGTGGGGATGGAGTTTGAGATATTGGTTTAAATGATGAGATCTAGACGCCAAATCTTGTTAAAACCAACTTTCAAATATGTAAATTAGTTATAAATTGATAGATTTTAATACCGAAGAAAATATTTAGGAATTACTATTCTAATTTTGTGGAGATGATGTGAGAATATTATTTTCGTAAATAAGGAGATCTCCACGAAAATTTGATAGGCCTAATCGTTGTAATGTTATAATGTTCGATTATAGGCCCACTCGATTTGAATGTGTAAATAACCAAGATAGATATTGCAGCATACGAACAGGACCATTCGTCAATTAGATTCCTATCCCTATAACCAAACAGTTCATTAAAATAAATTCTTATCCCTATAACCAAACAAAATCTTAAAGTACTTCTACTTTAATAAGATAGATTATATTTTATATTTTAAATAAATTAAACCACTAAATCTAAGACCTGTTGATTTGAGTCTCCATCATTTTAATAGAGTTTTTCCGCGAATAGATTATTTCTCATCTCTTTCATTTATATCCGTGAAATTTTTTGCTGGAGGTTTCTAATAAAAGTATCAATTAATTTAGTTTGGTTAAATTTAATTGTGGTTATATATATATTCCATTTAGAGATTCTAATTGTTACTAGATCGCGTCGATCGCGTCTTTCGTTCGAATGTCATATTAAAAACTTATATGGTTTTAAGTATTGATTCACGAATTAGATAACAAACATTTTTTGAGTTTAGGAAAAGATATGGCTTACAAAATGTCTTCACAAAATAGTGTAATTTGTGGAGACATAAGCTTCATGTATTATCTTTTGAAAAAGGTTATGTTTATTTCCTTTATTATCTATTCAAAGATGGTTTTTATAAAAATAGTTTTTATATTAGCTATTCTTTTTTTTTGTCAAGAAATGGTTTCTATAAAGTGTTAACAAATTAAGTAGATAACTAGATTCTGACCCGCCCTTCAGAGGGCGGGTATATTTTTTGTTGAAAAAATTAATTTAAAGTCATGAATATTTTTATCTTTGATAAATTATATTTTGTTAAGAATTTTATGAAATTTATCTAAAATTATTGTATGAATAATTTTTGTTATTTTAAATATGACCAAAATTTTGAAGACTCCAAATAGTTCTGACCCGTATTATGATTTTTTTTTATTAACCTGCTGTTAAACTTGTGAATTATTTCACAGTGATTTTATTCCGTTATGTATTGATAAAATCTGTTTTTGTGTATTTTAAAAATTTTATATGATTTTTTATTTTAAATAATTTTTTTTTTAATATTTGAGAAAATTCGGGTCTTCAGAATCTAGATTCTGACCCGCTCTTTCAAAAGAATATGTATATTTTTTGTTTAACTTTTTCTAGATATTTAATTGTAATACTTGTGTTTTTTTTATTAATCATATTTTTTTGTAGTCGGATATGTGTATAAATCTTAATCAAAATATATTTGATTTACTGTAGAAATAATAGTAATTTAAAGTTGGCCGGCATACACTCGTTTCTTTATAATTATAAATCAATTTTTTGTAATCATATTTATCTATTCAGATTAGGCCTAGACATCCGGTCCTCGGATCATGTCTTATTGGATCCGCATCTTTCGGTTCCTGAAAATTTAGATCCACATAGATATCTATAGTTTTTCAGATCTGCTCGGCCCGGATCTTGTCGAACTCTTGTCGGTTGAGGTATATAATTCTAATATCCGTAAAACACTCGTAATTTCAGTTTTATTTCAGATTCGAGTTGATTTGGGTATATAGGACCCGAAAGAGACCTGACATATCCAAACTGAATTTGAAAACTCGAAAAGTACATGCGAATCCTAAAAATACCTGGAGAAAATATATCTGAAACTTACCCAAAATCAGATCCAAAAATCCGAAAGGTATCTTAAATTTTATCCGAACATCCAAATTATATTTTTTGGAAATCTAAAATTTACCCGAAACCTGAAATTATATCTAAAAACCTGAACCCGAAACTTAAAAAATTATCTGAAATATCCAAAATACACACAATCATCCAAATTTACCTAATATATAATAATTTTGAGTATTTCGAATACCCGATTGGGTCTTTTGTAGGACGTAGATCCAAACCGAGACTCGTGGATCCCCATAAAAAAGAACCAATAAATATTTTAGCATAGACTCGGATCTGAACCTGTATTTTTGTATTCGTTCTAGTTTGGTTCTTCGGGTCTGATAAAATGTTAAACCTATATTAGATTTTGATATGTGCTTGAAGCGCATATATAGTGTTGTTTTGTATTTTTTTTCTGTAAATATGTCTGAAATTAATTATTATTATTTTATTATTAACTTTCTAATCATAAATTTATGAATACAAATTGAAGATTTATTTTAAAATTTAAATATAGTAATTTTTTATTTTATTAAAAATATTGCAATACAAACTATAAATAATATACATATATATATACATACAGTTATGCTAATTATAACACATACCATAAAACCATAATTTCAAAGGTTGCAGTCAATTCAGATTCAATATATTGATATATTGAAAAAATCGTTAAAATATATCCGTCCTAAGGTTGCAATAATTCAGATTTAATATATTGATTTATTGATGCAGTTTCTGATTTTGTTGGCCCCGGATTATTAGGGGTATCTTCATTACTCACGCTTACATGGAGGAACATATAAATAAGAAGCAGTTATATTAAAAGTATGTATCATGTAAATTAGTTACATGAAGTAACTGAAGTAACTTGCTATATTCATCAATTAAAAGGTTGAAATTATTAAATAGCATAAAAATTATTTGGGCTGAATTCAGTTCAAAAAATATAAAGTTGGACTCAATATTGACAATAGGAGAAAACATAACTTTATTGTTTAAAAAAAAAATTGTCCAAAAATTTTGGATAGGTGAGATAACGTGGGTTCCTCCATATTTCTTTACGGTTGTTTTGAAAAAAAAAGTAGTTATCAATACAAAGTTAGTTTTGATTGAAAAGAAACCAAATTATCATTATATTTTAATTGTTGGATACAACCTATATCAATGGATCATGCTGGAGAATTAATAGAATAGATTCTGAGTGCTAAACTGCATAGATGTGAAAACAAATGGGATACAAATTTGTTTTTTTCTTACTATTACAAGTTACATCTACGACTGAAATATTTAAATTTGTGTGTTTCATTTGCGCAGTGATTAAAATAGGGTTTTTGTATAGCTGTATTAATGATAGAAATTTAATTCAATCGTTTAACTAGTGTGTTTTTAGATTAAAAATGTCACTTTTAAACTTTTTATGTCATTAAACATATCAAAGATAACAATAAAAAATAATATAACAGTTGACAAAAAAAATATAATAGTTGACAAAAAAATAATATAATATATTGCATTATATTAAGAAAGTCTGATAAGTTCTTAAAAACACATCTAGACCATTAAAAATATGATCTGATAAAAGCGATTTCAAAAGAAATTAATGATGAATTAAAGTTGATACCAAAGAAAGTTATTTTTTTTTGTTAATACATTGATAAAAATAGTTTTGTTTAGCATTTTTGACAATATTGAAATGTTTTTTTTTTTTTTTTTTTTTTTTTTTAAAAAAAAAAATTTAAANATGTTGTCATGTCATAATAGATCCAATCACGTTCATTATCTACATTCATTATCTACACAAAAAAAAATTATCAAATAAAATTGGCTTCTGTTAAATCAGTTTAGGAAGAGGTCATTTTAAAAAGTTTGCATTACAATCTGTTGAACAACATAGGATAATCATTATAAGGAAAATCAAATTAAAGTAGATATCTCTCCGATTACAAAAGTAAAAAAAAATGAAAAGAAAAAAATTGAAACCATAGGAAAAACAACCAAAAAGCATTATAATATTAGTAAACAAAAAAATAAAAGGAAAATATAAGAAAAATCCAAACACCGATGCTATGAAAGTCATGGATGGACATTAGAAAAAAATCTCTCAATCTTATAATAGCTTATTTACTCGGTTCACCATGATCGATTCAAGTTTACTGAGCAAAAAATCATGTCACGACCAGATGTGACATCGTACAAAAAGCATGGCAAAAGTAATTTGGAAATATCGAAACTGAAATGAAAATAAAAGAAATGCAAGAGCGTGAGTCATTGTAATGGAGGACAAATGTCTAAATACAGTGCAAAAGGGGACAAAAGGACACAAATGGGGCTATCAAGCACGTGGCTTTCACGTGAACTTCACGCCCTTCCTTTTTTTTCCTTCTTCACTTTTTCTCGTTTGAGGAGAATGCTGCCAAAACTGAACGTGGGTCACATTAGTATATTATGGCGGGCCCAGCCCATTCTCCATTGTCCTTATAGTACCCACGTGGGCTTTTGGCACGTTCCTTCTTTTTTTTCTTTTGTCGTGAACAGTTAACCTTGTGTCGACATATTATCATGTTTTATCGATTTATGGGAGATAACGAAAACTGATGAAATATATTTTTGTTCTTTTCATTGATGTTTTACAAAAGATATTTGTATATGTGTGGCCATCTGACATACTGACTGATGTATATATAAGGTTTTTAACTCCTCCTATGTGATTTGGTTGATCATTTGAATAATATTTTTGCAATGTGAAGTATATACAAAATAATGAAAAATTAAAAGATGCTGAGATTCGACATAGTACCATTGAACAGTACTGCACTGAGAGATTAATTGCACCTGAGAAAGAAAAATAGTTGACATAAATAATAATAATAAAATAAGAGAAAAAAGAGTGAAATATATAAAGAGCTAAAAGGCAGTGAGGTTGATCAACAAAAAGAAAGATAGCTTTCACTTACTCTTCCAAACAAACAAAGCCAAAGCCTTTTGGGATCATTCAACAAAGACAAAAGATGACTTCTCCATCATCATCAACCTTCAAACCAAATTAAGTTCTTGTTTCACATAACATATTCACACAAACAAGCTGAAGTTTGTTCTTACCAAGCTGATTTGTTGTTCTTGCAGGTTAACAGATCAAGAGTATATGGAGCTTGTGTTTGAGAATGGGCAGTTTCTTGCAAAGAGCCAAAGATCCAAGGCTTTTTCTCTGCAGAACCAACGTACCAAGTCGATCGTGGATTTGTACGAGGATGAGTATAACGAGGATTTCAAGAAGAGCATCCATGGTGCTGATGACAAGCTACAGGTTTGTTCCAGAACATCATGTTGTTGTTGTTGTTGCATATTAAACAAACATGCTGATGAACTAACTTACTTTGATCTTCTTCATCAAAGAGGATGGTGGTTCATTATGAGAACCGAAAGGAGATCGAGTTTATACCTCCTGATGAGCAATCTGTGGTTGCTGAAAGGTCGGTTGAATTGGGGTTTGACTCCACAGATTTTACTGAAGACACTGAGGGATCGACGTATCTAAGCAGTGTAAGATGATTGATTCTTGGTTTGGTTTTCATCTGGTTGTTAGGTTCTTGTCTGAAGATGGTTTTTGTCTCAGCGCAGAGTCTAAATGATGAGTCAGATGATCCGAGGCCACGAGTCCCTGCAAGAACAAAAAAGGCTTTGGTCAAGAGAAGACGAGGCAACAAGCTTTATAACTCACCTGAAAAAGTAAGCAATCTACATAGCAACTTAGTAAAACCTGAATCTGATTCATTTTGTACTCTGATGCATAGCAGAAGGAAACAAACGATATCAACAAGAAAATGCGTACATTACAGAATCTACTACCTAACTCTAACAAGGTTTGTCCACAGGAACCAACCTTTTAATCTGTCTCAAAAAAATGATATTTTAACCATTACTTACACTAAACCATTAACAGGACGATAACGAATCAACATTGGATGAAGCAATTAATTATATGACGACCCTTCAACTTCAAGTTCAGGTATAACAAACATAAATACTTCCAACAATTTTTTTTTCATATCAAATCTTCAAATTCTTCTTCTAACCTGTATAAATCTTGGATTGGCAGATGATGACAATGAGTAACAGATTTGTTACACCACCAATGATGTATCCATTGGGACCCCATTATTCTCAGATGGGTGTACCAACATGTATGCAAATGGCCGCACCACAGTTTCTTCCTCAGCCTGTTGTAGGATCTGGTAATTCAACTGATATGCTAAGGTTTCTTAACCATCCTGGACTAGTGCCAACGCAGAACTCTGCATTTTTCAACCCAACCGAAAACTACTTCCCTCAGTCTGTACCGCCATCATGTGCTGGTTTCCCTAACCAAATACAAAAATCCACCTCTTTGTCAAATCTACATGATGCAAAAACAGATGGAGGGAAAAAAAACTGAGAAACTGTGAGCAGATGGAATAGACAGTGATGATGGTTGCCTGCTGATTCGCCGACTTGTCCAAGTAAGAAGTGAGAACAATGGAGCCATCTCAAGGTGTTTTACACAGATCCAAAAGATCACAGCAACGTCAAAAACAACTTACCATGGAAGGATCTACTCACGTCTCTCTCTCTCTTTTTGGTACTAGCTTTTTTTTATTAATGTAACATATAGAGGAGAATAATAATCTTGAGTACTAGTTTCCATCGGACGACATGTTAAATATATCTACCAACAAGATGTAGCTAACAAAATACCATGGAACTAGCTCTACCAAATCCCTTACACTATTTGTATGATACTAACTGACAATTGTTACAACAAGTAGAGAAGAGATCGCACCACAATGAAGATGCCTATGCTGCTTCTTCAAAAATCTGAGGACATATCACTCATCAGTGGATCTGAAAGTATCTGAACTCGTTGGTATGGCCTCTGAGAACTTCCGATTTTTTAATTTCATGAATTTCTTCTTCGAGATTTCATCATCATCAATATCTAGATTATACGGATCTGATTCTGCCACACCACCAACAAAGAGTCTACATAAAAAATACAAGCTCGTTGATCCATTCATAACTGATACTATCACAAAGTTGATCCATCACTCCAGAAATATCACAGTTGATAATGACGTAACGCGAAAAAAATAATGATCAAATCGCAACAAAACTGAAATCTGAAACTCCCAATCGGATACCTAAACGCCATGAATCTGGCTATCGCCACCACCTCTTCGTCGTCCCAGTCCGGAACTTCTCTTCTCTTCGTATGAACTCCTTCACGGAATCCGATTCAATTTCTTTTTTCCTCCTATTCAAGTGAGGAACAAGAGCTAATCTACAGGACTTGCGACGGATTCCCTGCGATTTTGAAACTCGATTTTCCCGCCGCGCTAGAAGTTCGTCGGAGAGAAAATACGCAAAGGAGTTGTTCTCACATTGACATGCTTTGCCGTTTGAATTATGCTATTTAGCACTGCGCGACGTTTTGTTTTTCCATCTACTCTATTAAAATAGAATCCTATTTGAATTCTACCATGGCATCTTTTTAATTTGGACCAGTTAAATATGTTGTGACTAAATATAACAAACAAGCTATATATACAATTTTGTATGGCAACTGGTACATTTATATTAAACCAATTATGGTTTGGATTAATATTTGAGTAGCAAACCATATTAATTAACCTGAACCAAAAAAAAATACGGGTTGAATAGATAGACTGGTTATTGTGGTTCTACGTTTTGAAACCTATAGGTTAAGAGATCAATATAGTCAACTTCCATGGACTAACTATGAGCTCAAAAACCAAGATCTAGAAATTGCTCGGACCAATTATACGAGTGTTTCACAAGTGGTTTGTCTTTTTATGAACAATATCTCAAACGTAGTAGTTTTAGATTACAACATAACATCGACTTCTTCTTCTTAACCATGTCACATATTATATACGCAAATCTATATTATATATCCAGACACAACATTAAAGTGTTATTCGTATATTCTTAAGAAAATCGAGGATGCTATAAAACATATTTCAAAATATCATTATATATATATATATATATATATATAGTTTTTAGATAGATTTGTATGTATTCGAAATTCAAAATCTATTTTTAAAATACAAAACATATCTTTGAAACAAATATATCCCTAAATCTATGAATTTTTTTCAATTTTAAATTACCAGCTTCAATTGATATCAAATATTTGATATTAGTAACAATATCAAAACAATATTTTAAATTAATGCAATAAACCCGGGTTTGAATGAATATTTGGCATTTGGTAATTTTTATAATAGCTTCTATTTTCGAAATCTTGTGGTTTGAACATTGAAACCAAATTAAGACTATTGTTATGTAATTAATATATAGCAAACAACTGTAAATAAATTAGATAAATTAGATAATATAAAAATTCATAACTATAAATAAAGAATAATCCTTGCAATCTCAGAAACCACTGTAAATAAAGTATATTGCAAAATTAGATAAACCAAACCAAAAATCAAAATAACAAAACTCAAATTTATCGATAACTGAACTATTATAGTATTTCTTAAACCGAAAATCAAAACTCACATCCGAACTGGAATTAAACCAAAAACTAAAAGAATACAATCTAACGTGAACTGAAATTTATATAATATCATAATATCATAAAATTTTAGCTTTAAAACTTAAATTATAAATACAAATAAAAATAATCTCGCACGAAAGTGCGGGACAAAATCTAGTACAGCTTAAATATTGGATTCTTTTAGGCCAGGACCGCCCATTAGTGGGAAAGGAGGAGCGAGTCGAGTGACGTATTAGTTTTTTTCAACTGTTGACGTATTAAACAAGTGTAAAGACATAAACGAGTTCAACAGACAAAGGAGTCAAGGACCCCCTGCGACTGAATTGTCATTTTATAGAAGAAAATGGAATGATGTTAGAAATGTTCATTTCATAAGTTCCCTACATATATAACTATTACTTTAGCAAATAATTCATATGTTTTTAGCAAATATTATATACGTGAGGTCATGTATCCACGTTTTCTGTTTATTCACATGAGCAAAAGTGTTTATTCATTCTTGTTTTTTAACATATTGTTTTCTTAAAAGGTTCTAAATATTAAATCCGGTAAATATAAACATCCATAAGTTTTAATGATGTAATAATATAATACGAAAATATTAATATGAATATAAATATTATAAATTACATAATTATATATACTTAGATATATATATAGTACCTAAATTATTATTAAAAAGAAAAATACTGATGTGTTTTGAAAATTAAGACCAAAACTTATTAATGTAAAGGATCGGCTACAAGCTTGAGTTTCTTTATCTTGGCGCAATGGCCAGCACTGATTGCTTAGTCATCTCATCTGCTCTCACATACACATATATAGGGTTTTCATTATGTGATCTATATAGGTAAATAGCCCTCGCTGATTTCGATGGCTTTTCTTTACAGCTATTGTATGGATAGGCTATTAACTTTAGCTGACATTGTCCTGATTCTGCTTAGTTTAACGAACTATAATTGTTAAATATCCATCTCTTATTCAAGATAACTAGATTCCCACAAAAGTAGCAAAACGTACACACACACACACGTATATATGTGATATATAATAACCATTTTTGTGCTAAATCAATAATCATCTACATATGATAGTAACGCCTTTATTAATTTTTGTTGTTATTATTTACATAGTAGACAGAGCTGTATAACTGTTTTACTATCATCTCTGCATGTGATCATAGCTCATGCTAGTATATAGGCTTACCTCGCAGTATGCTAAAACAAAACCCTATAACAGACAAAACTGTTGGCATACCTAAAATTTATTTCAATCCTCTCAAAAGGCTCTAGATTTTTTTTATTAATCTGTAGTATCATTCAAGAAAAGCGTAAACTAAATCTTGTTTAGTTTTAATGTACCGATACTGAGGCTCCAGAAATCTATACATGTACATATCAAAATATTCTAAACTAATCTTAGAACTAGCCAGCTATATATAAGCCCTATATTCTAGTTTATATTATGGTATATATAGACTACTAATTAATTCGTGTGACTGTTTTTGCAGGAATCATGATAACCAAGAACAAGTATACACACATGTACATATCATGTATTGTTGATTATACTATATTTTTAGCTAAGACAGTATATCACCAAAGGAATGCAATTCAATGATCAGAGTTAACAATACATAAACACACCGACCTAAAGTTAACACTCCATGCGTGCATCTTATATATATATATGTGTGTGTGTGTGTGTGTGTGTGTGTGTGTGTGTGTGAGCTGCAGTGATCAAGACAAAGAAACCAGGTTGTGAAGTAAGTAAAAAAATCCTTTTATCTCTGTAACAATTAATGTATCAGCACTATATGCGAAACGGATCATTCTTTTCAACCTTACCAATCTGAAAAAAACTACACTTTTTACCTGTTCATTTAATACTATACGATATAGGAAATATTTTTTTTTTTGACAACATTAGCAAAGATTATTTTGAAACGTAAATTTTATACTATTATCTGTTTTTGTCTCTGCCCATCTACTGCAAGCTGCAAAATCTGCTTGACTAATTAAGCAGTAACAACAGCTTCAGAAATGCATCGGTACCAGGACAGCAGCCATCAAAATAAACTAAACAAAGTAAACAGATCAATATATACACAACATTGCAATAATACATCTGCATGTGTATGCATATATTTCACTTTGTAAGACCTCCCATGTCTTCTGATTAATTTCTGACCAGACGAACGTGGGTTTTTAAGTTCAACACTGATCCCTAGCTATGTTCTTTATACTCTGACCCACTGAAGCTAATAGGAGACTTATTGAGAAAAAGCTTCGAACTTTTTTTTGAAGAAAAATTAGAATCAAAACAAAAGACTTCGGTTATAACCAAATTTGAATCTTTAAGAACATAATTATTTTTTTTGCCAAGAACACATAAAATTTATTAATATTATCACTAAATCTTGAACGACATACGTGTCACATGTATATAAGATGTATAATTATCATATATAACGTGTATTAAAGTAGTGATTAAATCTCATAATCAATCATCAAAAGACAAAGAAGACTTTCCTTTCTTTGTAAACAAGTGATGATCCTCATCGACACTTGCAGCTTCCATTGCTACTAAAGACTCATCATCACTGCTCACTAACCTCAACTGGAGATGAGAACCAACACCAGCCATAGAAACGCCGCCACGTGACATACTACCACCAGAGGACGATGACTCTTCCTCCGCGCTATTCACACTTCCTCCTCCGCCGCCGCACTCCATATCCACTCCAAACAGCCTTAACCTCTTCTCTCCACTTGATGAAGCCATAGCATCCACGTGTGCTGCTC
The DNA here is from genome assembly GCA_900406325.1 of Erucastrum elatum. Taxonomy (NCBI): domain Eukaryota; kingdom Viridiplantae; phylum Streptophyta; class Magnoliopsida; order Brassicales; family Brassicaceae; genus Erucastrum; species Erucastrum elatum. The sequence goes on from OVBX01000506.1 coordinate 23,469, forward strand.
TCCTTTGCAATATCACCGGCACAGATTCAATTACATCCGTTGGATCATTTCTCTCCATTGACCTCACATAATACCCAATTCCAAGATCTCGTTGATATCGATGATAAAGGTTCTGAGGATGAGAGAGAGAGAAAAACCTAGGGAACATAGCCCCGGAGATTTGATAAGCAGTTTGATGATGATGATCTAGAATCTTCGGTCGTCTCCTCCAATCGATGAAAAGCTTGTCTCTATTACCAGGATCTCTTTGAAAAGAAACGATGTCGCCAGCATCAAGCTTCTTGTCCTTGACGAAGCGGCTCCGACCTTTTGTCATTACATAACTCTGGCTACTGTTCCAGTAAGAGTAGCGGAATCTCCATGAGTTTCCTGTTCGGTCTTCGAAGTTTAGAAGCAAACCTTTGTTGTTGTTGTTGTCAGAATTGTCTAAAGGGAAGAACCTCTCCGCGTGTTGCTTTGGGATCACGAGTCGATTTAGTTTCCCAACGTCGCTTGGTGTTACCACTTTGTCAAACATGTGCTCTCTCTCCATTGAAGAAGCTTTTTGCGCAGGCTTCTCTTCATCTAGATTCATCCTCTTGTTGGAGAGAGAAGTTGAAGATCCAAGAAATAGGAGACACAAAGAGAAATGAAACCCTAGTTTTAAAATTGAGAAAATAAGGGAGAATGGGAGGAGAGAGTATGGTGGTGGATGAGATTGACCTAATTATGCAAAAGTAGAAAGTGGGGGTGTTTGTGCCTAACTTCGCTAATTACACGATTCTGTATGATCTCTCTCAATTAAAGCTTTCTTTCTCTACTGTTTATGGAGCAATAAGCTTTTCAAATCTAAGAAAGATAAAGCAAAGTATAATTAGGAACCATACCATCTCTCAAGAACTAATGTGTGTGTGTGTGTGTGTGTGTGTGTGTGTGTGTGAGAGAGAGAGAGAGAGAGAGAGAGAGAGAGAGAGAGATCATGTAATATAAGATTGATAGAGAGATGGGCTAGAGGAGAGAGAAAGAGGGGGAGACCCATCAATTATATGGTTCTGTTCATGTGAGCTTCTTGTCCTTTTTTAACCATCCTCGTTTCATTTTTCTTCATAGATATTGGTATTGGAATTTTAGTAAAACTAGCTTGACTAAATTTCGATAGTTATATGTTTATAACGTACTTTATTTTTAAGTAACTAATTTCAATTTTCATATACCGGTTATTACGAGTTCATATTTTTAATAAAATCGTAGTGAATTTAAAATAATGTATAATTTATATATTTTAGAAATCCTAGAAAAACTTATTTTAAAAATAAATAAATAGGAATATAAATAATTAACTTATATAAAATAATTAACCTATATTTCAAATGAATTTTCAGAAACAAATCAAATTTAATAAAAATCAAAAATCTTAAAAAATGATATTTGGTCAACTCTTAGAAGCTTAGAAGTTTTTGTGTGGTATTTGGTAATGACAGAAAACCACTCACATACATAACAGTCCTTTCTCTTATAGTATAAAACGAAATGGTTGGGATGAGGAGAAGTAGCTGACAATGTGGGCTTAGAGTTAGAAATCTAGTTTTGTTTTTGTTGAACAAGAAAAAAAGTAAAAGATTAAAACATGGTTTACATGTTAATTTAGGTTCGAGGAGGTTCAGGTTCGAAACAGCTTCAGAATATTAAAACTAAGTGATTATGTGGGTTACATTTGTATTTGAGGGTTTAGACCCGTCAATAAATTTGGAATATTTACATGTTAATTTATAAATATAATTTTTTAAAAATAAAAAAAAAATAATATAGAGAAAATATTGAATTTTTTGTGACATGATAATTACCGAGGTATGTGGTAACTGGTAATGTGTGGGTTGCCTCAATTTTCTTTAACAATGACAGGATGACATGTTGTTTTATAGTTTGGTATTTTTTGTTGACTTTTTCTTGCTTTTAGTAAAAATAATTGACTTTTATTTGTTTGGCCCTGAAACTTTATTTCAGGGGAAAAAATTGATATTCTAATCAACTCAAGCAAAAAGTGAACAACTCATTTATACTTCAAAAACATTGGATTTTTTTTCTTTTGAAAAGAAAAAAGAACAATGGATTTATACATGGGTATACGCTCACAACAAAAGAATACGCTCATTTAAGACCTTTTTTAGACTTATTATTTCTCAAAAATAATTTAGGACTTATTATTACGAAGCTTAAAACTCAAATAATTTTTTTTATTATAAAAAAAAAAAGATTTTCGTAACTGAAAAAAAAAGAGATCTTTTTCACGTTGAAAAGACGGAAATTTTGGTTACTTCAATCAGGTATTAGTATATCAGGTCACGTGTAAACAACATTAATACAATCATAAAATTTTCTCGTAGACCGGCCAAAGTATAGAACTACCGTGAGGAAGATTTAAATACTTTTGCTGAAAAGATCATAAATTTTACAAAAATAGAAAACTAAACTCAATACAATACTGCACTAGTTGCGCGAACAGCTCATTAGTTAGACAGACATCACATAATCATTGATCTTCCCGGTTTCATATTAAGTATTGTTTTATTTTTTTTTAAGTTTTGTTTCATTATTAATTATAAATGTTGTTTTCAAAATTCAAATAAATATTTAATAAATTTTCTAAGTTTTGGCTTTTTTAATTCATTAATTAGTTCTAAACAAAAATTATATTATTTTTCTTAATTTATCTGCAAATACTTTAAACAACACTTAATATTCGGATGGAGTATTACATAATGCAGATGTTATTCAAGAACAAGACACGTGACACTCGGCATGACCACTCCGAGTGAAAATTAAAAGCTTGTTAAAAAACTTCACGTAAATTCATGTTAAATCTTATCGTTATTCACGTACGTGGCGAGTGGTCCTGAAAGAGACAAAGCACCATTCATGTCTCTCTGGCCGATTTCGGCTTAATTAAGGGAGACTAATCTATTACGTAAATCTTAATTAGGCGTGATTAATTCTAATAAAGAAAACGTTCATGTTTTATTTAACTTTTTTAAAATAAAGAGTAGGTGGAAGAACATTGATCGAGGTGGTCCAAACTCTCATCTCGCATTTCAGAGTTGAGTGGTCGCAAAAATTTTAGGCGATAAACTGTTAATCTTATTATTGTAATATAAACATTAGTATACATACCGTCTTTTCTTTTTGATACATACTTATTATTTTAATATACATTAGTATACATTATTAAATTATTTAAAATAACTAATCGATCCAAATTTACTCTATCCGGCTCACCAGTGGGATTTCTTTAATATTATTTTCTGCAAAGTAATAATGACGAAAAAAACAAACCTTTTCTAAATCTGAAAATGGTGCAAACTACTAATGTTTTATTTAGGGGAAATTCGGAAGGAGACGTCTTAGCGTCGCCCTTTTCGAAGCATGTACCCTGGTAGCCACGGGACCAACCTAGAATTCTATTTTTTTATCAACTACCTTCCTTTACATTCTAGATTTTAAAATTTGAAATGACGGAGTATTTGATTATAAGGGAAATCTGATACCATATGCTTCTTCCGTCCCACTTTAAATGTATTTTAAGAATTTCTATTTTGTTTAAAATAATTAATATTTTCATTTTTAGACAAAATTTAATATTGCTTAAAATTTGTAATCAATTACAAAATGTTATAGTTTTCTTTTATTGATTAAAATATTTTATTTAATATTATTTTTATAAAACCAAGATAAATTACATAAAATTTTGTATTTTATTAATTTTTGTGGAAAAACCTTAAAACCTACTTAAAATGGGACAAAAGAATATATATATATCAAACAAATTTTTGTCACAACTATTCATACTTGTGAGTTTAAATCAGCATGCACGATGTATTCTTGAATTTCCAGTTACATTTTATCGTAATAAAATGATTAATTAATAGGGAAATAATACTCCCATAAATTTATGTTAATCGATAGGTTGCTATTGAAATAAAGATTGTTTTTGCTGGCACTGAAATAAATATATATTCTATAATGTAGTTATTTACTAAGATACATTCTTTTTAGCACTATGGATGTATAAATATTAAATACCGATCTTTGTGAATGAACTACACAAGTTTTCCAACTATTTCAATTGCAGCTGATTATTTCAGAATATATAAGCCTGCGATTTTTTACCGAATCCGATTACCCAAACCAGAACCGACCCGAAATTGTATCGGTTTGGATCGGATCGGTTAAGGGAAATTATATCCATGGACCAAATTATAATTAACCATGGATATTGGGTCGGTTGGAATTTTTACCCGGTTTATTTCGGATACCCGGTTCGATCTGAACATTAATGACGCGTGTTTTTTTAGACCGTTGTGTCTTCACGCATGTTTGTCTCAACTCTTCACCCGAGTCGTCTTTTCGCAGTTCGCATTCATTCCCAATTCCAAAACCTAGCTTGCGATTACAGTTAGGAAATCGTGAAAATGGCTCTACAAAAAGAGCAACTCTTCTTAGCTTCACCCACCACAAACTTTCAATCCTTAGATTTCTATTCGTTACAGAAAATAGACGATTATTTCCCATCTCCATCATCTGCATCATCGAGAATTCAGTCGGAGGTGTGTATCTAATTCTTGCTCATGTCGAATCAATTTTTAATTCTGAGTTTTGTTTTGAGTTTTGCTTACTGAATTTAATTCTTGTTCATGTCGAATCAATTTAATTATGAGTTTTGTTTTGGTTCGAATCAATTTATTTATTTTAAAGTGATAGAGTTTTGGTTTGTGTCTTGTGAATCGATTGTTTGTTTTGAGTTTTGTTTACTGAATTTACTACTTGTTCATGTCTTCATGAATTCCATTGATTGTTGACATTATATTGTTTGGTTATTTATTGCAGATGGCTTCTTCTGACACTTATCAAGAAGAAAACAACAATCAACCAATGGAAGAGGATGTTTCATCTCATGAGGACATGGAAACACTGGGTAGCAACGACAAAAGGAACGAGAGAGATGAAGAGGGTATTGGTAGTTCTGGTTTAGGGTCGAGGAAAAAGACCAAGTCTTTTGTCTGGAAACATCTCACCAGACTGAAAGATGACTACGACAGATGCAAATGTCGTTACTGTGGGAAAGAGATGCCTTGTCCAACTAAGTCCAGAACAACCAACCTGAGGAAGCATATACTTGGGTATAAGGGATTCCTCGCATGGAATGCTGCAAAAGCATTGAAAGGGAAGGGTAAACAGACAGAGTTAACTAATGATGCAGAAGGCAATCTGACTTTATACAAGGTCTCTGAAGATGTTTTCAATGAGGCGTCAAATGAGCTGATTGTACTAGCCGAGTTGCCTTTGGCTTTTGTTGAAAGCTTGGCTTGGAAAAGCTTCTGCTTAAAGGTTCAGCTGCATACACCGGTTTGTAGGAAGACGTCAACAAAGCAAATTGTGGCCATGTATGCATCAAGGAAAGCTCAAATGAAGAAAGTTCTTGGACAGAACAAGCAAAGGTTATCTCTGACGACAGACATCTGGGTTGCTCCGTACACTTCAGCAAGCTACATGGTGATCACTGCTTATTATGTTGATGCAAGTTGGAAGCTTCAGAACAATGACAAGACGTTGTCTATGATGGGGAAGTTGAGGAAATACTGGAATCCGTTCGTGGAAGAAGATGAAGCTGATAAGAGCAAGTCTAAGAGCTGTAAAATGAACAAGCTCATCATAGTTGCAACTGTCTTTGACTCAAGAAAGAAGATGAACTTTGCTAATCTCTGCTTTGAGATGTTGCATGGTAAAGAAAGCATCGAGTATAATCTGCTTTCTGAATCAGTTTTAGATATCTTGGAGAAGCTTTATAATGAGTATAGTATTGGAGGGTCAGGTGGGTCACAGTCGCAAGGAGGATCATCTTCTCAGACCCAAGATCAAGATGCTGGTGCGGCTGTAGAGTCAAGAGATCTTGGTAATGGCATTGGATATGAAAAAATGGATAACCTCTACGAGGAGCTTATACAAGAAGGAGGCACAGAGGATTCTAGCAATGAGTTAAAATTGTAACTGAAAGAGAAAGTCGAGATCACAAAGCCTATGGTTGGACTTGGAACCGAGTATGATGTTATATCATGGTGGAGAAGAAACAGACTGAAGTTTCCAACCTTGTCTCGAGTTGCTGCTGATATTCTTGCTGTCCAGGTATCATTTGTAGCATCAGAGAGTGCGTTTAGCACTAGTGGGAGAGTCCTAGACACATATAGGAGCTGCTTGACTCACTTTATGGTTGAGGTGTTCGTTTGCACACAGCAGTGGTTGAAAACAGAGAAGCATATGAAGGATAAAGGTGTTCCTACTATCGAACAACTACTTGCAGCTGTGGAGCTAGAAGATGATCTCATGAGAGGTAAACTTTACTAGATTTGAACTCTTTTAATATTGTTTGTTCAATTTTAGTTTGAAAACTGATGTTATTATATTTCTGTAGCCAATGCACCTGAGTTTAACGGACAAGGTCTGCCATAGACTTGACTAAGTGGTGGCAAGTGGCTATCTCATTTGAAGTTCAAGAAGATTTTCTTTGTATTGTGTGTTTGTTTCAAGAAGACTTTCTTATTGTTGTGTGTTTGTTTTAGTTTAAACTAGTGAATCTTTGTGTTGTGTGGTTTATTTTTTCTCTCATTTTCGGTGTGTTTCATTTTCCATGATTCTATAACTATGGTATGTTAACTTTTTTCATATGTTGTGTTGTTGTTCGGATAATTTTAATTCGTATTTTTTTTTTGAATTTCGGATACAAAATAACCGATACTGATTGATACCCATTGCGTTCGGATTTAAAAATAAGTAATTTTTTGTTAAACCGAACCGACCCGAAACCGAGAAAAATCATCTGAAACCGAAATTTATGTTGGAAAAATACCCATGGATACAGAATTATTAATCCGATTTACCCGAACCGATTGGGTATTACCCGAAACCGAAACGAATACCCGAAATCGAACCGAATATCCGAAATCGCAGGCCTAAGAATATATATTATATATTGGGTAGTTATTTGTCAGAATTTGAAGTTTCGTGGTTTAACAAAAAGCTGATGGAAAGTAATGGTAGGGCTTAACCAAAGGACGAAATCATGAGGTTTAATAAGAAAATGGAGAGTACTTATGGTGGGGGTTGGCTATGAAAAATTGTGGAGATCTCAAAAGCCATGTAGAGTTTGTAGGGCAAGGACCACTTCTTATAAATAGACTAAACCTATGCTTTGCATTGCACTTAGCTCTTTTTAAAGTCTACTTGCTCCTTTTCTCTATTCCCTTCACCACCACTCATTAACCCTCCTTTTCTGGTTGAGTATCTCTCCGTCATTGCAATGTTAGGTCTTTATAGTTGATCTTAGCCACGGTTATATTTTCTTGAAGGAAATAACTTTCGCAGATTAAATTACCGTTTTCCTCTACAAAGTCAATGATTAAATCGCATTTATGAATGGTGTCGAAGAAAATTAACAACATGATTAAAATTACTAGGGACAGAGTGTTTGTGGACAAAGATGTGAATATCAATACTGTAATACGAAGGTAAATGAACTATAGCTAGGGTTTTTGTTCTTGTTAATCAAATCTAGTTACATACCGCGACCATATTATGGGAGAATGAAAACACGGCAAATAACAAAAAAGATACAAGAATTGTTATTTGTTTGTGTACAAATATATTTACGTTAAGTCGCAATCGAAAGAGGGTAGTGGTGAAATAAAAGACGGACCATTTTGTTTAATAATAAATCAATAACAAAGTGATGCGATAATTGGGACAACATTTTCTAACCGTCATGTGCCCCAGGGTCTAGGAGACTAGATCTCTCCATATCCTTAGCCAACCCTTTCGTCTATTTAATTAAATTAAACAGATAGCTTATGCTATATTACTTTAAGAACTTTACTTATGGCATTGGTCCTTGAATAGAATATAATACAATCCTACCTTTGCTATCTAATTCGTAATTACTTTTATTCTGGTAGCACAAGCTTTATACGCCTCAAGCATTGATTTTGTCCACGATATTCTCGAAATTGGCTTGGTAAACTATGTATATCTTTTCTAGGCGTAAGTTTGGATGGAATTTTGCACATATGGAAAACAAATTGGTTGATACCATCTTCAATATATAGTTAACTTTATTTGTTTATTTAAATAGAATAATTTTATAATAGGGTTGCTTTCTACTATAATAAAATTCTGTTTTAGAATAAAAATAAAACGATGAACAAAAAATAAATAAAGTATTTTCGAGTCTACTATAGAGTGAAAAATAAAATAATAAAGTATTTTTACTTTAAACTTTTTTTTTGAGTAAGGAATATGGTGGAGTTGAAGATATTCTAACAAGGTAATTAATTAAATTATATACAATATACTGTTAAAATTAATACTTGATAAATTAATAAATACAATACAATAATAAATCATTCTAGTTTCGAATTGAGTCAGTTCAAAGTATGACATAAAATTTAAAATTATAAAATAATTTTAGAAGATCTCTTGTAAATATATAATTTCTGTAAATCATAAATTGATAATTTATATTTGCTTATACAAGTATAAATAAGATATTGTATTGTTTGTTTTAAATTCATAATAAATTTTATTTATAATTCTTCTTAAGATTTCATAATATTTTGAAAATATTTAATGAAATTATCTCTGAAATGAAAATTAAATTGTATAATAGATATCTCATATACAACAAATAATCCTCTAGACATTATTTGAGAAGTAATTTGTGATGTGTATCACCACAATAATTTTGAAAGAAAAATGATGGCATGACATAGTAACAATGATGACATAGTTTAGAGCTAAATGCGACATAAAGATGTAAATTTGTATTTTGGTATTTTTAAAAAATATTGCAGTAAGTCATTCTTCATCATTAATATAATACGGAATAATATAATAATAGAAAAATAAATACAACAATATTTTAAAATTATCAAAATGTATTTTATTTCTATTTTTATATTCATACCATTTTTATCATCAAAATTATTTTTCAAAAATTATGTAGAGCTTTAAAACTGTATTTTTAATCCCAATACTATTCGTGTCTTTCAAATATCTACATATTTTACAATTTTTTTTTACGTTTTGATAGTTATATTAAAAAAATTATTAAATTAATAATTTTATAGAATTTTATTTAATATATTTAACCAAAATAAATAAATAAAAAATATTTCCAATATTAATTTTATGCATATAATATAACATATATATATATATATATATATATTAATAAATATAAATTTAAATAAAATCTATTTATTTAATCTCAATTTTACATGTAATTAAATTCAAAAATTAGAATTAAATATTATACAAAATAATAAAATCTAAATATTAACAAAATTTTACTTTAAAATATTAATTTTTTGATTTTTTTATTTCTGTACATGGTGCATGAAAACACATACTACAGTAAAAATGATAAGAAAGTAAAATAAAATTTAATAAAAATATAAATAGTTTAAAATACAGAAAAAATTAAAATAAAATGTTTAATATAATTTAAAATACAGAAAAAATATATTTTAAAAAATTAAAAAAATTACAACTAAAGCTATAATTTAATAAAATATTAAACATTATTAATTTATTGAGTTTCAACTGTATGAAGCATCTATATTGGAAAGAAGAGGAAGAGGTCAGATTTTTTATCGCAAATCCAGACTATTTCCTTGTAGTTATTAAAATTATTATTTTAAATTTTTTGAGAAATTATTGTAGTTATTTGTTTCAAGTTACAACTGCATTGTCAGTTCGTTTGGCTATGAAGCAATAGTTCATCTCCTTTTTTTAAGTAATAGCATAACTTAATAAATTTTGAACATAAGCTATTAATTAAAATATAAACTAATATTTAACTATCCAATTATAATTTAATTTTCTATGTATTTTTGGATCAAGAACTTTATATTGTTGGGTGGATTATAACAGCTTTCACATTATGCAATTATGTTAACATGTAAATCATCCCCTATATATTAATTCTGGAACATTACAACATATTTTGTAGTCAAGTGTCATCACTAAGATGATTCTTAGAAATCCTTAGAAAAATAAGTTGGTCCATATAAATATATATTATGCTTTTTATTAAATTAATTATCACATTGATTAATAATCTTAAATTCTTTCCTTAAATAAAAAAAACAAAATTAACTAATATGATTAACATATATATGATAATTAATGATTATAAATCATACATATTTGATAATAAAATTTGTATCCTCTTCATTTTTTAGTTAATATTATTAAAAAAATAAAAATCACAAGCATATTTAAAAAAATTATATTTTTCATATATGTTATATTTTGAATTTTTTAAAACGTCTATAAATTACAAAAAATAGTAAGATGTTATTAAGATGTTAGTTTTAGAACGAAACCCGATCCGAAACAAAATATTTCAGATACCAAATATATCCAAACTAGATTTATATACTAAAATATATTAATTATTTTTAATATCTAAAAGAATATACAAAATATATAAGATGTTATTAAGATGTCAAAAATATTTGAAAATATATACAAATAGTTAAAAATACATGTTAAAATAATTAAATGATACTCAAAATACCAATACTTCAAATATCTATTGATTTCTTATCCGAATATTGAAGCTAAACCAAATTTTATGTTAAGTTTAAGTATTTTAGCTTACATTATACACATTTATATGCTATAAATAATTTGTTTTTGAGAAATTTAAAGTATATATGAATTTTATTTTATTTTAAAAAAATTAAATGAATTATCTGAGTTCAAATCCAAACCGAACCCGCAGATCCGAACCGGATCAAACTCAGAAAAAATCAAAAAATAATTGAACCGAACCAAATGGTATCCGAATGTCCACCCCGAATCGAATGTAAATAAAAATTCTTGATAAAAAAATACGTTTTAATTGTAATAATTAAATACAACATATTTTAAACAACTCACTCTGCGCATGGCGCGGATTATCTTCCGGTTGATTCAATATAACATTAGTTTTTTCGACCAAAACAAATTTAACATTAGTTTTATGTTGACTTTGACTTCAGCTGTATATATAGACTCATTGATATATGGTCTCGACATTTAGAGGGTGATTGGTAGATGTTGTGGCTTTCTTTTTTTTGCTCTAAGATTTAGGTTCTAGATTTTTAGCTTTAGCTTTAATTTATTTCGCTGTAGAAATTTTTTAGAGCACTGTATAAAATCTCTACAGAAAGTACTTTCTAAAGCTACCATATTTTTTTTATAATATTTTGGCATTAGATTATGTTTTTAAAATAAAAGCATGATTGCTTTAAAATATAGCGGTAGAAATTAAAAAGGCTGTGCACAGCTCGTACAGCCTCAATCAATCACCCTCTTAGGGTTCGCACACACGATGAGCCAATGATCATATACGCTTAGATAAATTATACTAGGTGTTCTCCTGCACCATATGCAGTAAAACAATTTAAAATACTTTTTTTAATAAATATAATATAAATTATGTTTAAAACTATTTTTTATCTTTTTCTTATCACTATTTTGATAAAAAATTGTTTAATTAAACATCACAATTAATATAAAATTATCAATGTTTATTTTAAATTATATTTAAGAATATGCATGTATATATTTGAAATTATAATTTTAGATAGATTTTTCTAACTATTTATTTTAATTAAATATATCAAATAAATTTGTAAAAAAAATTATAATTATCAAAAATAAATTTTGACAATATTTATTAAATTTTCAAATATATAAGAAATTATTTATTTTACAATTAAATTTTAATAATTTTCAAAAAGTATACATTTTTGAAAAAAAATGTAAGAAAATTTTATAATTTAAAAATATATATAATTAAATAATATTTTCGAAAATTTTAATGCCATATTTGAAATATATATTTTAATAATGATTTATGAGTTATTACCATATTTTAAAAATATTTCCAAAAATATAAATCGACATAAAATGTAATATATGAATTATTATCATATTTTATAAAGTTTTCCAAAAATATATATTAACATTAAATGTAATTGTCTATATCATATTTGATCATATGACATATCATCATTTTTTTGACATAATAGCCATATGAAAACAGACGATAAGAAAATTCTCAGATGGGGGTTTTTCTTAAGGGGAAAGATATACATATACGAAAATAAGTAGATAAGTGGGGTAGGTTCTGTATGGGGAGAGGGGTATACAGAGGAATCGAACCCGAGTTAGGTGAATGGAAATATCAAATATTCAATCGTATGCCAAACTCGATATGTCTTAAATCTTAATTTCACTTTCACGAAACTTTTCTTGATATTACAAATAGCAGCAACATACTATTATTTAACATTATAACATGTGTATAAAGAATAAAGAACCCATGAAAATCTTTTAGCAAAAAAAAAAAAAAAGAATAAAGAACCTTTGCATTTACTGTTCCATGTTGTCATTTTTTTTTGTTCACTGGTTCCATGTTGTCATTACATATGTGATTTGACAACATGTGCATACAATATATATATATATATGCCTCTGCAATGGCTGCATAAGTCCGCTGTTCTTTGAACCTAGCCTCAAGCTATAAGCCTATAACTACGTACCTTATTCATTGACTGTTACCATTAACCATATACTACAAGAAAACATATCAGATTTTGACCATATTTCTGACCAACAAAAATGGTCAAAAATAATTATGATCTTGTTTTGACCACTTGATGATGAATAAGAAAAATGGTCACAAAATGGTTAGGATTTTTTAACCAAAACATATTGTCAAAAAATGGTCAAAAATTTTGATCACTTCTCGACCAACGCAAGTGGTCAAAAATATTTATGACCTTATTTTGATCACTTTATGATGGATATGAAAAATGGTCAGAAAATGGATAGAATTTTTTGATCAGAACATATGGTAAGAAAATGGTCATAATTTTTGTACCGCACTCTTACCATTTTGTGACGATATCTTTACTTTAACCTAGATCTGAAACATGTTTTTCCTCATTCTTATCCTTTATCTTCCTCCTCTACCTCTTTTCATTCTCTTAATTCGCCAGATCTTGGAATCTCTTTTCTATTCTTTGTCTTATTTTCTTCTAACTACTCCATGACCTCTCTTTCTTTCATTTGCAGGTCACATTTGAGAAGATTTAGTGTTGATTATCACTGTCCATTTCAGCCTTACTTCTGCCATTGTTTCTCTACTCCTTTCAAGGTTAGATCCATGTTTTGTGTGTAAAAGAATCATATATTATCCTATATTCTATGCAGAGTTCTGAACTTGATATTTACCTTAATCTAGATTACAGTTGTCTAGTTTCTGTTTTCTTTAACTAATTTTCTTTTTAACTTCATGTTAATTGATTTAGTTTTTAATTGGAAAAACTGAAAACATGAAGATCTATTGTTTAGGAAGCTTCACACAAAGAGAAATATGGAATTTTTTAAAGTGCGATAGATTACTTTATCTTATCATTTTTTCAAAACAAAATTAGGTACAGATTCATTAAGCCATGGAGAAGAGGACAAGACTAAGAAAAACGAAGGAGTTATATGAAAGCGGAATTGATGAGTGCCCTCTATACGATGATGATGGACTCAAGATTAAATATTTTCTGTTTTAGTTTTGATTGTTAAAATATGTATTCTTATGTTGCTAAACTTCACTTATTTTGTTTCAGATGACCTTTTATTCAATTTAATTCAGTTTTCATGAATTTTACTACTTCACTGTTAATATAATGATTTAGTTAAATAAACAATCTGATAGATATCAAATAGTAATAAAAATTCATCTGGAAAATTATCATAAATTCAATAAAACAAGCGGTCAGAAACTTATCAGAAAGTGGATTATGAATTTTGACCATTTTTTGACGTCTATTTTCTGATGACATTTTTGACGATTTAATGCCGTCAATTTTTTTTGACCATTTTCCAACCATACTTGATTTCTGACGGAGTTATTTTGACGAGTTTGTGTGGTCAAAAAATGATCAGTACAGTGTGTTTCTGACCATATATCAACCAAATTGATGGTCAAAATCTAATATGTTTTCTTGTAGTGATATGTACAAGTATATATTACATATGCACATGTCATAACATTAGACTTATATCTTCTGGTGGTCTTGGATCCGGCTAAATTAGCTAATAATTTTTAACGAAGTTAAAGATCATAAGAAAATATCAATGTCTATGTGATGGTGGCTAAAATGGTTGAATACTTTTAAACGTCCAATCCCCCTCCCACCATCTTCGTTTGGTTAAAAATTCTGGTAACGATCACTCTAAATCGCGTGATTTTAGATTACCGTGTTGTTAACAAAGATACGAGATACATCGATTGCAGCTTTAAGTAATGACTCCTCGTAAGATTTTGAGATATTATAGTAAAGGTTTCGATATGGAAGATTCGTTACACATGAAATATACAATGAATAAAAAGGTGAAGGTGGTCCAACTAAATAAAGACGATAGATAAAGATCAAAGAGGCTCTATTGTCCCTTCACAAACTCTTATCTATCTTTGTTTCGCTTTCCCTTTTTCCAACAACACAATACCAGTGTTTTTTTTTGTTCAAACCATACTTCATTCATTTAAGAAAACAGAGTTTAACAGCCCTCTAGAGAGGTTGAAAGTACAAGATCCTTCGCCATAGCATCTGCGACAGAGTTATGCAGGCGAGGAATGAATTTAAACAGGATAGAGTCAAGCGATCTACTCAACACGCAAATGTCATGGAGAATCCCTTGTAGAGCAATCACAGAAGAATTATCTGTGAGGAGGCCAACTAGACTTTTAGAATCTGAAAAACAGATAATGTCCTAACAGCCATCGAAAGGCTTGATTTTAAAGCCATCGCCTCAGCCATAAGTGCAGAAGCAACGAAACGACGAGGCGACGATCTTTGGAATTTAGTATTCCCTTTTGAATCCGTTGCTATCCAACCCAAACCACCATCACAAGGAGAGCTGTTCCAAGCAGCATCAGAATAACAGAGAAGGGCATTATTTGGTACATGTGGGTTATGTGGAGGAAGATTTGCTTGTGATATTTAGTTGTGCAGCTTGCCACTCTTTAGCTGCCTTGACAATACCGGTGTTTTGAAAAGGTTATTTATATATACCATGTGCATTATTGACTTAAATCTAAAATCTCCTTTACTCTAAGCGTCATTAGATCATATTCATATATATAAGTTTGACATTACATTTTCATATATTCATCTTCTGTATATGTANCTATATATATAAAGTAGACTTCTCTTCCTGCTTGGGGCGTTTTATGACATGTGTCTTTCTATGATTTGCTGATAGTTTTCGAATTGGGCTTCTATCGTTTGGTTCTTATTATTTGTGAATCAACTTGGGCTTAACAGTTTACAATACATCAACAAGTCCAACATTGTATATGACTGATAAACAGGCCGACTTCTAGACGATCTATGTGTTCCATGATGACGACGATTCTCGATCCACCACCTCTGAAGGCCTAGCGGCGTTACGTTCAAAATCCACGGTAATCAATCTCTTGTCCTTTTGATCTTTTCTGTCTGTTTTGTTTTGTTTTGGAATCTTAGTTTTACATGATTGCTTTCATGGCTCGAAGTTTGTAAGCGCTTTTTCTTAGATCAGCTCCCCCAAAGAAAAAGTTTTTTTTTTTATCTGTTTTGAGGGTTCTGTTAAACGGGAATCGGTTCTAGCCAGAATGTATTGTGTGTTTGGTTAAGTTATAGACAAGGAAGTGGATTTGTGGAGTAGCAAAGAGAGCTAGATATGTTTAATCAACCATCTGATATTCTGATTGCAGCAGATCATCTCAAAACAGAGAGAAGTTAAAGGAGTTGAAGTAAAGATCACTTGAATTGCTTTAAGTTCTGGGTGAGACATGGGGAAAAGTGTAAGGAGCTTAAACTATTGTTTTGCAAGGATTAGTTAAGTATAGTAGCCGCTTGATGTAACCTAGGGTTGCTTTTGTTAGGGTTTTTTTTTACAAAGTACAGATATGCAGATGTTTTTCATTGGTCTCTTAAAGTCACACAGATTTGTAATGTTTTTTTCAGGTGATATTCATGGACAGTACTCGGGTCTGTTGAGGCTGTTTGAATACGGAA